>JASDQU010714650.1:10428-26681 GCA_032191745.1 Picea mariana
TAAACCACCACATAGACCCTTGAGAAGGATTTTTTTTTCATAATAGTGATATATGTTAACCATTTTTATTTTTGGCACACTAGGGATTGGTGCAAAGGCCTTATCTATTGTTTGAGGCCTAAATTATCTAATTACTTAGGCCCATAATGCTATTTCTAGGTCTCATGGGACTTGCTTATGGCCTTAGACCACACCACATGACCTATAAAGGGAATATTTAAATTATGAGTCATATATGGTAAACATTTCAAGGTTTCATACACTAGGGTTTGGTAACAAGGATTAATACATTGTTTGGGAATGAAAACTAGAGAATTATGCCCTAACTATTTCTTATCAGAATCATGTGCCATGTCTAGGGCCCTGAATTACACACAATCCCTTTATATGTAATATTTCACCTATGATTGTAATCAGGGGATAATTTCAATTACTGTCACAAAATAATAAATGGTTGTTGGGGCCTAAACCATGACCTAGGGACCCCCCGGATGGGGTGTTAGTGCAAGCCAAATGGCGCAAGGAGGGCATATGGGTAGGCCAACGAGGCAGGGAGCCATGTGATGAGCTCATGCCAACGCCCGCCACCCCGACCCTGCATTAAATCGACCTTACGTCGTTGCAACGACTTTAATTTTGGTGCACCCGTCCTCATTACAAACTTTTCTATGGCTCTTCCATCTGTATTTGCTTCTCATCCTCGCTCGTGGACCGAMTCGCACTTCCCTCCACTGCCCTGGCCTRGTTCAGACTAGACTTTCATGGTGCTCACAGCCCCTGCCCATCTCTAGGCTCTCTGCATTTKCCTGGAGCACTTAGTCTTTTTCTTCTTGCAAACGAAGAAACTTATGCCGCGTCAAAGAGGACGGCCGCGAAGAGGCTCTCCATGGCATCCTCCCCGGCCCCAGACCTCTGTCTCTCCCCCTGTTTCACCCTCCAGGATCTCCTCATCGCCTCTGCAGTCTGATCTAGCACCTCTCGCCTCCTCCACCTCGCCTGCCTCTTGGTTTGAATGCTTAGCCATTATTGACAGCTCGTCGAGCTCTTCTTCACGATACCTTGCCATCCCACCGAATTCCAGAACTTTCGAGCCTCCCCATGCACCAGTAGCTGGCTCCTCAAGGCCTCCCATGGGGGCGCCACCTCCTGTTTGAAGGGCTCGAAACAATGCAAACCCGTCTTCCAACTCCATCCTTGACTCGCAGCTTAAAGAAAGTTTTAATATTCTCTATGGTCTGGTCTTCGAACTCCGTCAGGGGATGGAGGATCTCCAATTCCGACTGCAGATCATGGATAGAAAGATCTCGACCCTCCTTCAGATTCTTTATTCGTTCCAAGATGATTTCCCCTCCAACCTAGTAGGCAAGGCTTCAGTAGAGGAACCCCATGTAGAGACCAACGAAGGAAATGCCCAGACGCAGCGCTCCGCAGAGATCGTTGTGGAGCAAGTCGAGAATGAGGACGCGGACGTGGAGAAGGCTACAGGACATCATGTGCTACAGGACACCTTGCCAGTCGCCAACAGGGACGAGAGAAATGTGGACGTTGACATGCAGTTGGAAAGAAAAGGGACACTCGTCGAAGAGGAGCCTTGGTACGAGGTTTTTCTTGCCAACTGGCCAGGTTATTTGCCAAGTGTTTGATCCCACCGGGGTTCTTTACTTTTTAATAGTCTCTTTTTTTAGTTGCATTCCAATCAGCTTAGTTCTGCTCTATAAGACTGTTAGACTATCAATGCTAGACTTATCCGGCTAGTTGAACTGGTTTCCCCTCTATTGGGGCAGTTCAGTAACTACAGTATGGTTACTATCATGTTTTTGTACCTCTGGTCTGGTTTTTTGAAGGCCCTTTATATATAAAACCTCTTACTTACAAAAAAAAAAAAAAACCATGACCTAGGGATAAAAACTAGGATCTTATTACATAATTATTAGTTCTATGGGTCTGCAACATGAGTGGGCCTAATGGTTAAGAACATGTGTTTTCTCCTTGGAGTTCACAAGTTCAATTATGGAGGGGGTAGGGTATGTACATGCAAGCATGTTATTGTTTGTGGATATTAGTGTGGCACTAGCAAGGTATCAACACTCTCATTCTCACTTACAGTCTAGAGAGTGGGATAAATCATATTTCCCAAGTGAACCTCAATGCCCAAAATTTAAGTCGATTGGGCTTAGCTTGAGTGGTTGAGAGGAAAAATTGTTACCTCCCTCACCTGGGTTGAAATCCCACTTTGTGGCATGTTTTCATTTTGTGAGTTGATTTTCATTGAGATGTTGACTTGGCCTAGAGCCTTGACGAATTTGGTTACCATCCTCGGAATAATGGGAAGTTCCCAGTGGGTTTCCCCCCATCAAGGCATTTAATCACCACATGGGCCCAAATTTTTTACCTAAGAGACATATGTGCACACAATTTTAAGGATAATTAATGTATCAGGGATGGGAATTGGGACCTAAACCACGGTTAGGAGACAAACACTAGGGTTTGGGCCCTATGTTTTTTTATTTTAGGGCTCATGCACAATATATAAGGGCCTATAACACCACATAATCCATATGAAGCAATAATTTCCCTATGAAAAATATATAGGAAATGTCTTAAGGTTTGGTGCATGATAGATAGGATATAAGGCCCTAACCATGGTCCATGGCCAAAACCAGGGAATTAGGCTATAACTATTGATTTCAAGGTTCACGCACCATGTGTAGGATCTTGAACCACCACATAGAACCCGTAGAGGGAGTCTTTTGTACACAAGTGGCACAAAGGCACCATTTTGAGGTTTGGTCAACTAAGGATGGGTGTTAAGGATTAACCCATGGACTTGGGTCAAAATCGTAGGTCTTGTGCCCCATTTGTTTCTTTTATAGATCGTGGGTCATGCACGACTCCTCTCCCACTACACATAGCCCATAGAGGGAATCGTTTTTTTATGAGTGGTATGATGGAAACCATTTTGACGTTTACGAAATGAGGGAAGGGTATTAGTTTGAACTATGTTATAAGGCCAAGAACCAAGGTATTAGGATCCAAGTTTTGTAGATTGTGAGATCATGGATTGATTATCTAAATCAAGTGGGGTAGAGCCAATGGTTCATGGGACAAAGTTGGAGTTTGGGGTCAGTTATGGGTCAATTGAGGGTGATTAAGGGTTAATTAGTGGTAATTTAAGGGTAATTTGTGGTTAATTATGGTTAATTAGGGGTCATCCAACTCATTTCTAGGTAGTTAGTGGTAATTAAGGGTTAACAAAAGGTCAATTATGGGGTAATTAGGGGTGATTAGTGGTAATTACAGGTCGATTATGAGGTAATTATGGGTGAGTTAGGGGTAATTAATGGTAATTATGGGTCAATTGTGGGTAAGTAGAGGTAATTTAAGCTCAAGGGGTTAGCTCAATTGGTTTTTTCCAATGTTGTTGGGAATTTGGCTTGTTTTGTGCTAATAGTTGCCTATTTTGAATCCCCTTGGGTGAGGTAGAATAATCTACACCAATGTGTTGACTAAGGATGTCATCCCTGAATGTTTGGAAGCATCCCTTGGGATTCCCCATAAGGTTTTCCTTGGAAAAAGGTAGGTGACATTTATGGGTAATTAGAGGTCAAGTGGGGGTAACTAATGGTAATTTAGGTGTAATTAGTGTCCAAGTAAGGGTTAATTAGGGGTCGATTATAAGGTAATTAGGGGAAATTAGTGGTCTTATTCCCTAATGATTTCTTATAAGAATCATGTGCCATGTGCAGGGACTGCACACAATCTCTTTAGAAGGAATATTACACCTATGAGTGTGATAAGGGAATAATGTTGAGTATTATCACCTAATAGATGGTTATTTGGGCCTAAACCACAGTCTAGGGACATAAAATAGGATCATATTTTATAACTATTAATTATGACTCATGAGCATGCATATGGCATTAATCACCACACAGGCCCAAAACTTTAACTACGAGAGATATATATGCATAAATTTAAGGATTATTGTATGAGGGATGGGAATAAGGACCTAAACCATGGTTTGGGGCCAAACACTATGCATTAAGCCCTAATTTTTAAGGTTAATTAGGGCTAATTAGTGGTCAATTAGGGGTAATCATGGGTCATTCAGGGTAAATTATGGGGTAGAAAGGGGTTAATTAGTGGTATTTGGTTGTAATTTAGGGGTAATTAAGGGTCATTAAGGGGTAATTTGGGGTAACTACTAGGTAATTAGTGGCAACTAGGGGTTAAATATGGGTAACTAGGGTTTCAATTCTCTTGACTTTTAGGGGTGGTGTTTTGAAAACTTCCCTTAACGGTTATGTGAATTGAAGTTTTGGAGTATTTTATGGGGTTATTTTTTGAAAACCACCCCAACAAGTAATGAGAATTGAATTTTTTGAGGTAGTTGTGCACAAACCGCTTCCAAAATTTCAATTCTCATGACTTTTAGGGGTAGTTTTCAAAAGAATGTCTCCAGAACTTCAATTCTTGTGACTTTTAGGGGTGATTTAAAAACAATGTCCCTAAAATAGATTTAGGGGAATTTGTTTTGAAAACCACCACTAAATGTTAGGAGAATTGAAGTTTTGGAGGCAATTTGTAAAAAACACCTCCAAAACCTCAATTTTCATGACTTTTGGGGATGGTTTCCAAAAAATCCCTTTAAAAGCTTTTAAATATGTTTTTGAAAGGACCACCACAAGCCTAATCCATTGCTAAAAGGGTAAATTGTTGTAGTGCTACATTCATGCTTAACTTAGAGGTTGCATACATTGTTAAATACAATATAGTATGGTAATTGACATAACTTATGTTGCTCTAATATATTCACTCTGACCTAGCTATTGTAACTTGAGGTCAATGCATGTACATGATTTTCATATTTAATTATTTGCATAGTGTCATCCTCCATCTCAAAAATGTGGTTTGATAGAGTCGAGGGATCCTAATGCATATAACAAAAAATGTAGAATTAGGAGGATAAACAAGGGAGTTGTGCAAACATTTCAATTATGAAAAATTCAAAAATATTGTAGACAAAATGTAAAGGGTGGTGGGGAAAGGTTCGAATTTGAAAAAGACAACAATGAATTTGGATTCTAATCATAATTGTAGCTCCAATATCCAATAAAAATGTCATTTTCTACTTGGATTCTTTCCTTGAACAACAACATAGTGATGGATGTGTTAGTGATCTACAAGATCTAAATTGTAGCCTCCAAAATATCATGAAGTTTTTTTGAGGAATAGTAGTCTTTGGAGGGATCTAATGATGCAACAAAACATTTTTAATTGAGAAACATTTCTCAAGTGAAAATGAAGAAAAGAAAGTGGACTGACTAACAAAGCTCCAAAGAAATAATTTGAATAGGGAAATTTTCTTCCAGTGAAGATTAAATACCAAGTAATGTATTTAATCTAGTAGACAAAATTAAAKGGTGGTGGGGAAAGGTTCGAATTTGAAAAAGACAACAATGAATTTGGATTCAAATCATAAATGTAGCTCCAATATCCAATAAAAATGTCATTTTCTACTTGGATTCTTTCCTTGAACAACAACATAGTGATGGATGTGTTAGTGATCTACAAGATCTAAATTGTAGCCTCCAAAATATCATGAAGTTTTTTTTGAGGAATARTAGTCTTTGGAGGGATCTAATGATGCAACAAAACATTTTTAATTGAGAAACATTTCTCAAGTGAAAATGAAGAAAAGAAAGTGGACTGACTAACAAAGCTCCAAAGAAATAATTTGAATAGGGAAATTTTCTTCCAATGAAGATTAAATACCAAGTAATGTGGGAGGGATGGGAGGGATGGTCCCAATGGTTGTCCCATGCCTATCATTAGCCTAGCATGATGTAAATATCTCATTTAGACATAGACCATGAGAACAAGGGCAGAACAAGGAACACACAACCAATGAAAACATCATGATGTATGGATAGAGGTGGATGGACCGAGACATGCACCAAACCTCATTCAATAGATCTGGATTGGTATAAATGCCCCACAAGTCAAATCAAATATAAAATTCATAAGGAGAAAACCTTATTTGTAAAAAAAATGGATTTAAATCTTTAACTTATGTCTAAATTTACTTATGTGTGTGATAGTTAGAGTTTAATTTAACTAATTAATCTTAAATATATTAATTATATAATGAAAATCTTACTTCACATAGTAACTTTGTACTTATATACTAAAACATTATAAATTTATGAGATTAAATCTAATTTAACTAATTAATCTTAAATATATTAATTATATAATAAAAATCTTATTTCACAAAACAATTATAAATTAAACATTATAAATTTATAAGATTACATTAAGAAAACATAAATATAAAATTAATTAATTAAATAAAATGTTTCATTTAAATATATTACATTAAGAAAACATAAATATAAAATTAATTAATTAAATAAAATGTTTCATTTAAATATAATAATAATAATAATAATCTATTTTTAAGGTCACGGCCAAGCCAACACGCCAAATTGGTGTATGAGACCCCCTTGTTTGTGGGAAGGGACCATGAGACCCCCTTGTTTGTGGGACAAGGGACCCCCCTCCGCCCAACGATTTGACGAGTGAAGTCTACGAAGGTATACATACCCTACCCCTTCTAGATTTAAACCTATACAACATAGTCTTTCCATGAAAAGATTTGTCTCCAAAGCGTATAAATTAAAAAGCTCACCCATATGACTTTTTTATATTTCTTTGACTTTTCTTTAAATGTGATTATATTATGCAACTATTTGAATCGAAAAAAGCTTTAAAAACAATTTTTTTTATATACTAAATGAATTCATTCATTATACTCTATCAAAGATGTTTCATATAGTAACAAGTATGTTTACTCAACCAAGACATTAAGAATGGATCAATGGAGCAGAAGGACCCAAAAGAGAGATTAGAGTCCATTAATCAGTATTGAGTGGATTTATTACTGTGATGGACATTCTAGCTTTTGTTGAGATTCTTGGGAGATGCTTTTTATTTGTTGTTTGGTTACTGTCTTGCTTTGTGAGATCAATTAGTTTAGAAAGTGTAGAGGAGGGATCACTTTTATATTTTGTTTTTTTATAAGCATAGATCTGTATTGTGAGATCAATTAGTTTAGAAAGTGTAGTGGAGGGATCACTTTTATATTTTGTTTATTTTGTTTTTTTGATAAGCATAGATCTGTATCATTTTTATTGATGATGTATTTGGATTCTTATGAATAAGATGGAGATGTAAAAAAATTATAATATAATTGAACAAAATTTTTCCCGGAAAAAAAAGAAGGGATAGAAAATCTCATTTACATAATGTATATAACTAATTGTAGAACTAACCTTTTCAATAAAAAGGATTCAAGTTAGTGAGTATTTTTACAACTTCTTTATAATTATTTTGAGACTTCTTTATAATGGTTTCGTTGTAATTATTTTGAATGGTTTCGTTGTAATTATTTTGAATGGTTTCTTGTTGATTAGATTTATTTTAATTATAACATTTTTTTTATTAAAAATATTTATTATAGATTCATTTTAATTATAACATTTTTTTCATTAAAAATATTCATTATAGATTCATTTTAATTATAACATTCTTTTCATTAAAAATATTCATTATATATTCATTTTAATTATAATATTTTTTTATTAAAAATATTCACTATAGAGAAAAAAAGATTGATAAAGAAAAGATGAGAGACATTTGCATTTTGTAAACCTTTTTCATAGGAAAAAAAAAAAAATTCATAACACAAAAGAGAAAATTAATCCAAAATAATCTCAAAGTAATTTTTCTAAATCTATTTCTTTATACTTTTTTATATATCAAATTCAAGATTTTATCATTATAAAATTTAAATATATCATGTTTTTTTCCAATACCATTCTCCGGAAACATCTTTGAAATTTAACCCTGCATCTATTTCTTGATACTTTTTTATATATCAAATTCAATATTTTATCATTATAAAATTTAAAAATATCAGATTTTTTCCAATATTTTTTAAAATCTAAGATGAAAAAAAAATCGTTATTTTATAATAAAAAAGTAAAAAGATAATTCACATCCAGTAAATTTCCTTTTGATATAACTCGGAGTAAGCGATTTTTTTTTTTTTGGTAGAAAAGTGAATTTCGATTTTTCTTCTTCTTTTTATGGCCTTAAGTTCATTGAAATGAATACCGATTTTTTTAAGGTGGCATCTCTATCCACATTTCGTGAGATCCATTGAAATATCACTTATCATTCTAAATCTACTCTCCCCAAAGTGGATGGAATCTTAGTTGGACATTCTAATTGAAATTTATGTTTAGTTGAAGATAAGGTATTTAAAAATTTATGTTTAGTTRAAGATAAGGTATTTAAATAATAGATTAAAATTTTAATTTATAATTTATAATTTTTTTTYCTTTTTTTTTTATGATTTTTTTATGATTGGGCTAGTATGCCTTTCTCCAATTTAAAAGCAATATAATAAAGTATATTTATTTTATAATATTTAATAAAAAAATTCTATAACTAAGGTACTATCGGGGAGTGTATCTATTTTGTGAAAGATAAGTGAGGGTATCTTATAATTAAGATGTACCATAAAATATTAAACTTAAAAATTTGAATATTGATTTAGATATATTAAAAATTAATTTTAAATATATTAATTATTTATTTAAAAACTTATTTAACATAAACAATTTTTTAAATATTTAATAAATATAACTTAGAATTTTAAATAAAACATTATTACAAAATTATAAATTTACATACAAAATAAATCAAAAACTTAAATATATTTTCATCCATAAAAATGTAAATGTTGTGTTTAATTAGACTATATTTTTTTCTCTAAAGGATAATGTTATCAATGCTCGTCTTTTATATACCACGATTTATTTAATGGTTTTTTTTTTAACACGAATTTAGTCGAACGATTGATGCACATGGTTATGATGCTTATATATAACTAGTTTTAATTGAAAGTTTCATTATATGTAATAAAAAAAATTGAAATACATTAATAAATTTAATATTTAATTAAATTTAATAATGATGATGGTGATTAATATTTATTGAAATTAAATTTGATTAACAAATATTTTAAAATTGTTATTGAATGTAAGACATTCTATAAGAATGTGTTTTCATCTTCATTCTTCTTAGTGTTACAAAGATGACAAATTCTTTTCATGTAGTATGCTTTAAGAATTGTCCAACACCATGTTACACTATGAAGCTCATGAGTGTTTGTTATTATTTTAGCAATGTTGATTTTCTTTTTTAGCTAGTCAAGAGAGATACTTTTAATCTTCTAGATTAGGGAGAGATACTTTTAATATTCTAGATTAGGGTGGGTCGATCACCTCATAGCATCTTAATTTTCTATTATCCTCTATTTCTTCACTACACCACAATTTCTCTTTAAATTTAGATGTGATAATATTTGTAATAGTATTGTTATTATGTAAAGCCACCTCTTCCTTTATTCTCCAATAATTTAGCCAAGACTTAACCTGCATATGGTTTTGATTGGAGTTTGAAGCAATCTTAGTAAACCTATTCTCTTCCACATTGTTTGTCTTGTACTTATACATTAAGTATTGTCTTTAATTTTGAGGTTATATGTTTTAAAACAATTGGATTTTCTCTATCTTTCTCTAGAGATGCTACAACCTCAAACTTCATAACCATATAAGATAACTTGAGCGAGAAGAGTCTCAAAGAGGAGTTTGTTCTTCTCCCACATCCAAAGGTTTACTGATTTATAATTGTTTTGAGGTTCATAATAAGCCTTCCACCCTCTATTTATCCTTTTCTCAACAATTAAATTAGTAATGAAGATAAATTCCCAAATATTTATATGAAATCACTTCTTCCAATTTTTTTATTTTTTTTTAAGTAAGAGGTTTAATATATTAAGTACCTTCTAGAGGCAAAAAGGAAGTTCCAAAATACATAGATTGTCCTGCTGTGATGACTGAGCTGCCCCAACAGAGGGGAAACCAGCCCAGTCAACAGCCTAGTCAGCATATGCATAATGGTAAACTATAAAGGAACAATGTCTGCGACAGCATAGAGAACCATAAAAGAAAGAACTTGACACATCATTAGACTAGACACCGGACGCGTAACCCAGCCAGGTGGCGCTGAGATCCCCTGGCCATGGTTCCTCCTCGACACATGCCGTGCCGTCTCCCCACTGCACCTCGAACTGCTCCGTGGTCGCAGCACCCGGGCCATTCCTCGTGTTGTCCTTCGTTTCCTTGGTCGCATTCCCATTTCGTTTCGGAGCCGACCCTGCTGCACCCTGCTTTGCCACATCCGCGCTTGTCGTAGCAGCATCCTGCATTAAGGTATCCCCAGTTGTCATTGCGCTCACCTGGTCTTTTCCTGCGGTTGCATCTGCTGCCGGTTCCGGGGGTGATAGCACATTCTCATACAAGGAGGAAGAGGAGCTGAAGAAATTGCGCCACCTTTTCGTTGGTGAGTTGCAGCCTAAAATGCAAATCCTCTACCCCCTGGCGGAGTTCGAAGACAAGGCCGTAGAGAATGGCCAACTTGTCTTTCAGCTGGTCGTCTTTAGTGGAATCGGAGGTGGGGGCGCCAGAGTACCCATGCTTCCGCGCAGGAGGAGGTTGGTCAGCCCCTATATCTCTTGAAAAAACCGAGCTTGGAGAATGGACTGGTTCAGTCACCAGTGGAGCGAGGAAGAGACGCATAGACGAGTCGGGTGGCCGAGGAACAAGTTCCAGGCAGTTGAAGTTCATAGTCGGCGGGTTGAGAGAGGTGGGGTCAAGAGTCTCGGCCTGGGGGTGAGAGGCCGAATCAGTGGGAGGCGAGACAGGTGAAGAGAAGGAGGGTCGACGTGGTTTCCAGGGAGAGCCCCGCCGTGGCCTCCCTCTCAAACGTTCTTTGTGTTTAGGCATGGGATGCGCACAGTTGTGGTCGCTGGGTAGAGGGATGAGAGGAGCCGCGGAGGACCAGTAAGCGCAATCAAAGGAAGGCCATGGCTGCGGATGGGAGAGCCAAACGAACCAGCCACAGAGACAATGAACCGAAGCAAGTAGCAGCGCCATAATACAACGCAGAAGCCGAGTGTGGGCATTTACGTTCTTTCCCATCGCCATAAGAGCAAATTAATGCTGCGGAGGGTTGGCGGGCGGCGGCACGAGCCCTTCACATGGCTCCGTGCCCCGTTGGCATGTGCCCTCTCTTGTTGCGTGCCATGTGGTTTCCAATAACACCCCATCTGGGGGTTCTTCCAAATTATTATTATTATACACACAATTATTACATATTTATTTTTTTTAAATTTAATTATTATAACTTTCATTTTATTAATATTAATTATTTTTTTTAATAATAATAAATAAAATAAAATAATTTATATCTATCTAAATTTATAATTTATTAAATATTTAAATAAATTAATTTTTAAAATACAAAACTTTACATATTTTTTTAATTTTTATTTAAAAATAAATAAATTATTTATAATATTCCAAACTTCAAAATAATGTATCGCACAGTTGTTTCACAGACCCCTTTCGTGTAATTGTCGTATTAACTTGAATGGAAATACAAATCTTGGCCAAATCTTTCTATATAGTTGTGGTTATTAAACAAATATGCGGTTATAATACCAAGATGTACAGAGGTCATTCAAGAGTAAACAGTGGTAGAAAATTCCAATAATGGTATTGATTATGTGGATCCCGAAGAGCATCCCTCCTGGGCCTGAAAGGCATCTTCCTTTTATTATTCCGGGGTAGTTTCGGTTGTCGTGAGTGACTGTACATATATACATACATTGTTATCGATAGGTTGAGAATGGTCTGTAGGTTTTCATTATATTTGTAATCAATGTGTTTTGTGTTTGTACAAGCTGTATGTATGCAGGTTTCTTTATATCTGTAATTATTCTGTTCTGTGTTTCTACAAGTTGATTGAGAAGCATTGTCATGGATTTAGCAATGGACAACCCTGAACTACAAAGTTCATTATTGGATTATGCAGGATTTGGGTTCCCATTTTGGGCCACCTGGATGGCTCTGGTCTTGACTACCCTCTTGAGTTTCTGGGGATTGAGAGGMGTCAAGGGATTCAGCTTCGCTTTCACATGGTGGGGAAAGCGCGCCCAAGTGAGAKTCATGCTGCAATCCTCCTCTGAYTCCAACCGCAGTATAGTAAGGAAGGCTAGCAGTGTTTTTGTTSGCGATGATTCAAATAATTGCASAAATGTGTCTATGGATGATTTGGATATTTGGGCACAGAGAAAGCAGACCATGTRTGACAGCAAGAGGACWAAGWGTAAGAGTTCTARCTGTACATTTGATAGTTTATGTTGCAGAGATACAAGCAGAATAGGTTCTACATGTTTTCTAGAGACTGAAATGGTGTTTTTTTCGTCATCATCATCTCCCTYGAGTTGTAATGGAAATCCATTTGGAGAACAACAATGTTTGACTGAAAATATTAGCAGTACACTGYCTAGGCATAACCAGGTCATTGGAACTGAGGAATTGATAGCTGCTAACAATGAGGATTCTGTGCAAAGACAATGTGGTAAGACTTCTCCTTCTTCCCTTTCATCAAATGTGATTGGTAATATTGAAAGTACAGATAAATGGAAGGGAGCCTGGCTTGTATTTGATGATGGTAATGAAGGCGAAAATGTAGGAAGGTTGTGCTCGTCAGATTCATGTGGTGGGGGGAGAGGGCTTGTCTCTTTTGAAAACCAGTATGGGTGGGACAAGCTACTGTCTATTAAGYTGGGRTTTGCATGGAATTACTATAAAGAAAACTTCGGATTGAATGCTGRTAAATTTTCAAAGTATTTTGTTCGGRACCCTGTTATCAAGGTCTGGAATGGWWTTCCAGAAGATTCTGTATCTTCCATTAACATTTCCTGGACCATGGTCTTATCATTTACCTATTCAGTAGATAATATTGTCCGCTTGTGGGATCTGCAGATGGCTAAATGCCTGAGTGAAACCATAATCAATGATGGCATGGTTGTGGAGAGCCAGTCTCAAGATAACCAAGACTCTCTATTCAGTAGCCTCGGGACGAGAGATGGAAAAACTTTAGTGCTTGTTTGGGATCCTAGGAACTTTTTCAAGCCTTTGATTTTTAAGTTGGGAAATAAACCAAGATTCCACAGCCTCCAATTGATAGACAAAAAGATTTTTGTCCTTGATGGGTTGAACAGCGCGTTATTTGATTTAAGGATGCCTGGTGAATCGCCCATTGAAGTAAGTCCTGTAATGCTGCAAATGAAGACTCTGTCATCATCTTTTCCAAAAGCAGAAAGTGCAAGGGCATTCCCAAATAGCTCCTTGGAAGATGTTCAATTCAATGATGATGACGAAGCTTGCTACTGTGACTTTCATGGAGTTCAAGATTCAAGAAAAAATTACCAGTTGCCTTTACTTCTGTCAAGACTAACATTTCCTTTGGCTCATCTGAAAGAATAACCAAACTGCACTTTTTCCCCTGCAGAAAAGAACTGTGTTGAACTGTATACCTAGCAAAGCTTTTCATGACAAGCCAATTCTATGAGTCAGAATAATCTTATGTACATTACTGTTGGCAATCAATAATGAAAGAAATATTTTCTAAGATGCAGCAACAGCTTTACTGTCTCTCTATTGTTATGAAAATAATTTTCTAGACTCATCTGTTACAAATGCAATTTCAAGTGATTTCTTATGTGCTTTCTGTTAGAGGCAATAATACCTGAGTGGGGTACGTTGAGTGCCCAACCAAATGAATCCCTCCAAGAATGGAATTTTGCAGTCAGGCCAGCTTATCATGTCAAACACTTCTCTTTTTACAATTCTTGTTGCAAAATCATGAGTACTACTAACTATCAATATTATAGAACTGGAATTATATATGTTAAAGAGTTGATATATTCTTGTGTCATTTCTGATGCAAACATTCAGCCTTGTTTTTCATTTTTTATCCTAGATAATAAAAAATCCTTATCAGATGGGCAAATGATGTCCCTTGACAGTAGGAGCTTATTCAGGCTTTAGTCCAAGGATCTTTATGTGTCCAAAGCATTCTAGTGGAGGTATATGTCATATTGCAAGAGAGCAAAATGTGGTTTATGAAATGCAAAAATATCTCAAGTGCCTGTCATAATTGCACAGTCAGAAGTGAGTAGGTGGGGGTGAACCATAAATTCTTATTGTAACAGTGGAATACTATGAATTGGGTGCAGTGAATATGGACACTAGTCCAAACCCATCGAAACACAGATCTGATATGCACATCAAGGTTGCAAAGATGCATATCTCAAGTTCATGCAAATGAACAACATATCAGATATTGGAACTTGAGGTATGCAATCTCGAGCTTCACAATCTTGAGGTGCGTATTAGAGCTGGGTTTAGATGGGTCTGGGCTAGTTTATAAAAATTAAAATTTCTGTTACAGCCGGTCCTATGGATTGCAAAATCTGAATCAAAACCAGTTAATAAATGTTGATTTCTAGTTTCTAAATTGGAACTGCTTGCCATTTTCCTTTTCTTCTTCATATGTTGCTGACCCAGGTCCTTTGATATCCTGTTACTAAGATATCAATACATGATCAAACAGACTGTACATAAACTTAAATAGGCATAATCAAACGGACTGTACATAACCTTTAAATCGCTCCTGCCGAATTACTTCACATTCTTTTATCTAACATTAAAACATTCGTCAATTTCTCAATAAACACATGCCATTACTTTCTATCTTCCCTACTCTCATTGTCACGAGTCTCTCATGACCTGACTTGTGAATCTCAATGCACTGTTGCTCGTTTATCCTTTAGATATACCTGTTTAAATTCTTCTGTGCCCTTTTTTATGTTCCTTGAGTGAACGGTTACATTCAAGGATGCCAACAATTGAGTATTGCAAACATCCCGATGTGGTTAAGGCAGCGATATTATTTTCGGAAAAATTGCCAGGTCTCCACCATTTTTCTTTGAGCTAAGTATCATAAATAGTGTTTTCATTTACATTAATAGTTTATTGTGGAGTGGGGATTGATTTCGATAAACTGTTTCTATATTGCAGGTATGTGTAACAATTTCAACATGGTTTTTATTTTTATTTTTTAGATTTTTGATAGGTTTTGTAATGTCCATCAATTTTCCCTCTTCTTGCCGATTTTATTGAGAGATTAGTTTTTTTATTTTATCCGCAACATTTTTGTATTTTGAATCTTGATTTTTTGTCCTTGGGCTTATTCATGGCATGACTGTTTGAACATGCTGAAAGCTTTGGACCCTATGTGGGAATATGGTGATCTCACTAATGGGCATAATCGATAGAAGTTGAATTGCAAGTTGTGTGGGAAGGAAATGATGGAAGGAATCAGCTGGTTGAAATACACATTGTGCAAATTCTAGGGCATGAAGTGCGAATTTGTGTAGCTGCAACCTCAGAAATCATTCTTGTTACAAATAATCACTTTAAGTTATGGGTAAAACAAGAGATGAGAGGGAAGCCGTGAGAATTGAGCTTGTGATAGGAGTTGCAAGATCCAGGGGGTGCTAGAAGTGACAACTTTTCCTAGGCCTCACCTTCCACAATGCCCTCAACGACTTGATATTCTTTTGCTTTGAGAACCACAGTAGGCACACAACCTTCTATTAGGTCCATGGTTAAAATAAAGTTGAAGCAAGAAGCAGATAAGCTTGTGGGTAGATATTTTCCATGGAATGACATTCCTTTGATCATTGTCAATAACAACCCATTCTAGTAGTCTATGTTTGGTGTTGTTGCTATTGTTGGCCTCGGGTATAAGGCCCCCCACCTATGATGAGTTGAGAGGACCCATCAATCAAAATGAAAAGCTCGATTGCACTAGTAGATTGGAGGATCTTAAGGAATCATGGAAATTCATTGGATGCACTGTGATGTCAGACGGTTTGACTAATCAAAAGGGAAAACCCCTTTTTAATTTCTTGGTTAATTGTCCCAGGGGGGACAATAGTTATTAAATTTGTTAGTGCATCCACATGTTAAAGATGTGGCATTATTATGTGAGTTGTTGGATGGGTTCATTGAAGAGATAGGTGTTCAAAATGTTGTTGAAGTCATAACAAATAATGTTGCTAATTATGTGGTTGTTGGTAGGTTGCTTATGCTAAGGTATCTAACCTTGTTTTGGACTCCCTGTGCCGCACATTGCATTGATTTGATCTTAGAGTATATTGACAAAATTGCTTATGTCAAGGATATTGTTGAAACGGCTAGGAGCAT
>JASDQU010714650.1:32900-46327 GCA_032191745.1 Picea mariana
TCTTAACTTGTATGTGGAAGGTGAAGATAATGTTCCTTTCAGATGAGTGGCATGCTTTATCATTTAGCACTAAACCAAAGGGGGAGGCCATATCTAGGCTAGTGTCATACTAGGAGAGTTTTTGGGCAGGAGTGGAGGAGGTGTGTGCCATTAGTTAACCTTTGGTAAAGGTTCTACGTTTGGTTAATGGAGACATGCCTGCAATGTGCTACTTGTGTGAGGCCATGGATAGGGACAAAGTATCCATCTGTGCTTATTATGGGGATAAGGGGGATGCGGGACATAAGAAACGATTATTGATATGGAGGGTGATTGATGGGCGATGGAACAATACATTTTATCGCCCCATTCATGTTGCAAGGATCAATGATTGAAATTATGCTATCACTTATGTTGCAGGCAAAAGAAGAAGAACAATCATTCAACAAGAGGAAGAACCAAAGTGGCTAGAGCTATGCTCACATAATGGGTCCAAATCACTTCTTTTGGTTCAATGATTGAAATTATGCTATCACTTATCACCACCTTCTTGAATTTGTCGACTTGATGATGTTTCTAGGAATTTAAGTTATGTTGATTAACTTATCAAATTGTCAATGCTGTAGAAGCCTACGGATCTATATTACAACTACAATTGTCGTTGAATTCTTCTTGATAGTGGCACAAGTTACTGTATTCTTATGGATGAGTTGTTGAATGAGTGTAGTAGGTTGCTAGCCTATGTTCGACTTCTTTACAACATCCATTAAACTTCTTTACATTCACCAATTAAAATATGTACACCACCTTTATGGAATACTATGGGCCCATGTAATGTCCCCCAACCCAACCGAGGGACACTACGGTGCATAATATACATAAAAACGAGATTTATAGCCAAATAAGTTAATTCTTTTACTGTTGGCCAATTTCTTGTAGCTTTCAACTACAAATTAAAATAGATTTAGCTATTGTCCATAACCACAAAAATAAAAGCATTTACAACATGCTAATAATCAACATGAAATGCAGCTAAACAACTCATTACAACAACATATAAATCACTTCCAAATACATAGAGTTCATGCACAACAATTAAACACATAATTTAACATAACAACAAGATAAAACACTTATCTTTTCACAACATTCATGCAACCAGCTGCTTGGGACAGACGTTCCACCCAACCATAGACTGACTGTTCCAAATCTCAACTACCAGTGACCCTCGAGCTGAGGCTAACAATCCACAAAAGAGGGTGGTCTCTTACAATCCACTCACAACTCATAAACTCTCAACCCAACTGATATTCTCGTACAACTATCTCAATTTTCCACCAACGCTCTTTCTCTTGACCTGTCCAACCCAAGGAATGTACCCCTTCACTAATCTCAGTCCCTCAGGCGTCCCATTTGTTTATCAGGGTCTCTTTGGAACAGGTAGCTAGGAATCTCTCAGTTGGGAACTCAAGGGAAATTGCTGCTAGGAACTATCAACAAACCAACAACAAACAATTGTCGTTTTAGTGCAACTCACACAGGAGTTCACTCTTCATGCATGACAACCTGGCTCTTCAGTTTTCGAGCTCCAATTCACTCCAATTACACTCTAGCATGCTCTAGAATTCTCCCTCCATGGTTGCATCAACTTCAAGATCTGTTTCTTGCTCTCTACTTGTTTCCCATGCACAAACTTGACTAACTAAAAACTGTTTGTCCCAATCCATACACATTTCCTCTCTTTTTCTTGCATTTCTTGACTCAAAGTCTTCCCCAAGCTGATTGTACTAAACCCCCATGTGCCAAACAACTTTGGGATGCACCCTCTTAAATGTATTCAATGAATGACTTTGGGAACACTCAATCAGAAATGGGAAGGTTCATATACAATAACAATTTTTAGGAAAATGGGTTAAATTAATATACATGGATATTTCCCCCTTGGACCCCTCTTGGTCATTATCCTAGACACTCCCCTCTCTTATGGATTAATTCAACCCCGATCTCTTGTCCATGTCCTCTTAGCAGCTGGCATCACATTTTATTATTAAAACATTGAAATACAATTAGCATATTACATCGCTTTGGCCGTAGCCACACATTATATCTACATAAGCATTAATTATAATGGGGATCATAGTGGGGATGTTACATTCCCCCTCCCCTAAAATTGGGCGATGTCCTCGGTGCACTCTATGATGATATACATATATGCAAATTTACATCACAATACTTAGAAATACAATTTTGCATTTTAACAACTCCAACATCAGCTCCAACCAAAATTTCATGTTCTTCTCAACTCATTGAACCAATGAATGCACCATTCATTTATCATAATTAACTCAAGGGATGTACCATCCATTTATCAAGGATAACCCACAGGATGTACTATTTGTTTATCAAGGCTAACCCAAGGGATGAGCCATTATTTTATCAAGGTCCCCAACACAGTTGGCTAGGACTCTAAGATGTGGTTCCAGAACTCTAACTGCTCAAAACTGAGTCTTGCATTCTGTCTTCTTCAAAACTGTAAAAAATTTGCGGGTATTCTTCCCACATGTTTTCTTCATCCTCCCATGTAGCATCTTCAGGATCGTAGCAGGTCCATTGAACCTTTACCAATCCTATGGATTTGTTCCTGAGAACTTTGAATTTCCGGTTCAGGATGCGTACTAGTTCCACCTGAAAATCCCCTTCGTGCTCCACTTGTATCACATTCCAATCAATTATGTGGTTAGCATTAGGCGGATATTTATTTAACAATGACACATGAAATACATTATGCACTCTCATGGATGCAGGAAAATCTAACATGTATGCGACTGGCCCTATCTTTTTTAATATTTCAAAAGGCCCACAATATCTTGTTGTCGACTTTGGGTTGCTTCCTAATCTTAGCGAACTTCTCTTTTCCTTCACTTTCAAAAATACATGTTTTCCCACTTTAAAATCTCTGAAAACTTTGTTCTTGCCTGCATAACTTTTCTTCCTATCATGAGCAACCTTTAAATTCTGCTGTATCTTTGCCATTCGATTTTCCATTTCTTTTAACAATTTTGGCCCAACAACTGCTCTATCTGTTGGATTATCCCAACTCACTAGTGTGTTACATTTTCTACCATACAATGCCTCAAATGGATTCATTTTCAATGAGGCATGATACCCATTGTTGTAGGCAAATTCAACAAAATGAATATAGTCTTCTCACTTTGATGGTTGATCCATTACATACATTCTAAGCATGCCCTTAATTATTCTGTTAGTCCTTTCTATTTGCCCATATGACTCTGGATGATCTGCGGTACTAAGGTTTAAATTTGTTCCAAAACCCTTGAACAAACCTTTCTAAAAATTAGATGTGAACTTTGAATTTCTATCTAAAACTATTTCCTTAGGAACTCAATGTAGCCTAGCAACTTCTCTCATATAGATTTCTGCAATATTTGTTTCCTTGTGTGTAGTCTTTACTAGAATAAAATGTGTTTCTTTAGTCAATTTATCCACCATCACCATGATGGAATCATGCTACTTCACTTTTCTGGGCAACTTAGTAATAAAATCAGTTGTAATTACTTCCCACTTCCATTTCGAAATGAGCAATGATTGTAGCAAACATGTTGGGTGTCTATGTTTAATCTTTACTTTTTGTCATTCTAGACATTTGACTATGTAATTAGCCACTTCTTTCTCCATTCCCGACCAAAAGTATTGGCTTCTTACTGCTGCAATTGTTTTCTGATATTCTGGGTGCCCTGCATATGACACATTATGCATCTGCTTCAGCACTGCATTTTCCAGTTCACTGGAATTCGACACATACACCTTACCCTTATACATGAGAATTTCATCTTCTTTCAGCTCATAATAATTAAATTTCTACTGAAAATTACCTTGTTGTAATGTCTCTTTTATTCTTAAATAACTCTGATCTAAATTTGTTGTTGCAACAATTTTGTCTTTCAAATCCGTCATGTATATGCTAATGGCTGCAATATGTACGTCATGAGCTCTCCTGCTGAGTGCATCAACCACTTGATTTTCCTTGCCCTTTATATGCTTAATTTCAAAGTCATATTCACTCAAAAATTCTAGCCATATAACTTGCCTAGAATTGAGTGTTGGTTGTCCAAACAAATGCTTCAAACCACAATGGTCTGTCCTTAGCTCGAATTTCTTACCCATAAGGTAAAACCTCTACATTTTCAATGCATGTACAATCACTGCTAACTCCAAGTTAATTATTTTCATGCTCTTTTAATTTTCTGGACTCATAGCATAACACATTATCCTTTTGACTAAGAACTCCACCAATCCCTTCCTTGCATGCATTGGTCCACACAACAAAATCTTCATTTGGATATGCAATCTTCAATATTAGTGCACTTGTCAATATTCCCTTCAACTGTTGAAAACTCTCTTCACACTTGGAATTCCATTCAAATTTCACTCCCTTATTTTGCAAAGAAGTGACTGGACTTGCAATCTTTGAAAATTCGTTTATGAATCTTTGGTAATAACCAACAAGACCCATGCATGATCTAACCTCTATCACATTCTTTGGCACTGGCCATCCTCTAATGGCCTCTATCTTCTTAGGATCAACTTCTATTCCTGTTGCTGAAATTATATGCCCCAAGTAGTGCATCTTCTTTTGATAAAAGATGCACTTACTTAGCTTAGCATACATTCTATGATCTATTAAAACTTGCAACACCATTCTTAAATGGTACTCATGTTCCTCTTCTTATTTAGAATAGACGAGTATATCATGTAAGAACACAATCACAAACTTGTCTAGGTACTCCCTGAACACTCCATTCATCAAACACATAAAGACTATTGGGACATTTGATAATCCAAATGGCACTACCGTGAATTCATAATGTCCATATCTTGTTCTGAATGTTGTCTTGTTGATGTCTTCTTCATTTATCCTTACTTGATGATAGCATGATCTCAAGTCAATCTTCGAAAATATTCTTGCACCTTTCAACTCATCAAACAAATCATCAATTCTTGGAAAATGATACTTATTTTTTATGGTAACCTTATTAAGCTGTGTGAAATCAATACACAACCTTAAGGTTCCATCCTTCTTAATAAAAAAAGAACCAGGACTCCCCAAGGTGACACACTTGGGCATATATATCCCTTGTTCAAAATTTATTTAAGCTGCATATGTAACTATTTTAGTTCTGGTGTGCCTATTCTGTAAGGTGTCTTAGACACTGGGGAAGCTCCTGACACCAAATCAATAAAGAAATCAATGTCTCTCTTTGGTGGAAATCATGGAATTTATCTAAGAACATCTTCAAAATATCTCAAGACCGGATGGCCTTCAATGCTTTCCACTTTGTCTTTCATTGCCTCCTCCATATGGTTTGCAAACATCTGACATCCCTTCATGAAGCTTTTCTTCAACTACATAGCTGAAATCTCTCTAACAACTACAACTCTTGGAATGCCTTGAATATTGTCTTACTTCCCTTCCTCATCAAGACATGTGATTGTCTTGTTGTACCAATCTAGGATAGCATGCTATTTTTTCAACCAATCCATGCCAATTAGAAAGTCATATGAACCCAATGGTATGATGTTTACATCTACCTTCATGTTGAGTCCGTTCATGTCTATTTGACAATTTTTAACCAATTCATTGATCTTTCTCTTAGCCCTTGTGGTTAACTGAACTATGGCTAGCTCGAGAATTAATCAAAATTGCTATGGGTTGGTTGTCAATCTTACCTTCCACTTCAATCATGGGGGATTGATATTCAACTTGCTTGTTGTTCAAGGCTGCATAAATCCTTGACATGCTTCCTCCCATGTCATCCATTGTTTCAGCCTCTTGAATATTGTGGGCAGTCCTTGTTCTTTCTCCTTTGTGAGGGAAGTCCCTATATAAGTGATTTCCCTCACATCCCCAACATTGAATAGGTTGATGTCTTGGCCTTTTCCCAAATGAATCTGCATTCTTTTACTCATTTTGGGCTTCCTAGCTTTGTTAATTTGTTTGGGAGTTATTTCTGAGAAAGGGGTGGCTTAAAACCTTTCTTCATTTGATCTGTTTTCCCTTTCATCTTGTCATTCCAAGCCTTTTTGAAAATTGGCCTTGCTCTCCTTATGGTTTCCTCCAAGGTCTTGAGATTATCATATTGTATCTTGTCACTATATAAGGAGGGTAACCCACTTAGAAACCTTTGGATTTTGACTTTCTCATCCTTGATGAAGTCAACATACTTCAACAATTCAAAGAACGACTTCTCATATTCCTCCATTGTCATGGTTCCCAATTTGAGTTCAAATAACTCTTTCATCTTTCTCTCATAGTAATGCTTGGACAAATATTTCTCTTGGAAATATTCTTTGAACTTCCTCCATGATATCCTTTTCTCTTTGAGGTTCTTGGCTTGCTTAAGTTGATCCCACCACATCGCTGCATTCCCTTGCAAGTGGTAGGTGGCTATTCTGGTTTCTACCTGAGATGGGTAATCATGCAGCTGAAAATATTTCTTCATTTCCAACATCCAAGCCTATGCCTCTTCTTCTTTCTTGTGTTCACCATTGAAAGTAGGTGGCTTAATTTTCCCAAGCTCACCTTGCAAGATGTCTACCTCATGCCTTCTTCTTTGTCTCCAAACATGGGACACATTTGGGCTGCTTCCTAGTCTTGAAATTGCATGAGTTCTTCTAGTGGACTACCTTGAAAAATGATGGTGCTTCCTCATGCTTCTAAACTTCCTATCATTTCCATGATCATCCCTTTTGCTATGGGATCTAGATGTTGATACTTGTCTATCACTAACTGCTTGTTTGGTGCCAGAATATTTGTTGATTTGCTTATGCAACATGTTCAAGCTCTAAAGTATCTCTTCCTAAGCCTTCATAATCCTTTCATTATCATCTCTGTATCTCTGCACTTCCCTATGTAGGCTTCTCATAGTGATAGGCTCTTGCCTATCTCTTCTTCCATTTGACTTTGTCTCAACATTCTCCATGCTGACATGTAGACCTTTGATCTCTTCTTCATGGCTATAAGATCCTTGAGCATATTCCATAAATCTAGTCCTCATATAAAAACTAAAGTTTCTTTCTGTACCTCTAATTCTGCAAGAAATGTGCATGTAATAATTACTATTAGAACATGTATATTATAAAACATTTCATTAATTATAATATATGGTGTTTCCTCATCAATTTATGAAGGACACATTGCATCAATTCACACTATGATTCCTTAGATGCATTCATATCTGAAATATATCTCCAATGGTTATACTCATGTCCCAATCCGATCTATGAGCTGGAAGTTATGGCTTCTTGAAAAAGCCATTTTCATCACTTTATGTGCATTTCCTCTACTAGTGCAATTTTACTGAAATTCCAACTTCTGTCAACTGCATAAGAAAATATGTCAAAAACTGGAGAAAATTTTGTATGAGACATAGATACTAATAACAACAAGGAATCCATAAAATCTCTCATAATTTCAATCTAATGTTCCAGTCAAAAACTACAACAATCTAGAATCTGCAACTTTGTCATTTTTCACTCTTTCCAAACTTAGAATTTTTAGAAAAAGTGGCTATCTCTCAATCTGTGCATTTATGGAAAACTTTCACAAAACCATAGTTGTTTGTCTTGATGAGTATATAAAAGGTTGACTAAATAAAATTCTCCAGTTTTGTGATCTAGGGTCACTTTTCCTTCTCTGAAAATCTTTAAAATCCCCCCAAAATGGCCCAGAATAGTGAATTTTGGCCTATTCCAATGTCTCCATTTCAATCCCCATGGGCTTTATTCAGTTCCTTTGTGGGTTATTTTTTTTTTTTCTGTTTTTTGGATTCTCCTCAAAAGTTTCCGCTTAATCTGGACTTTTGTCAATGATCTGGACCTAGATCTTTAAAAACCAATATTTTGTAATTTCTGCCAAATTCAAGAAGAATTGGACAAGGGTCCTATGTGGCGCTTTTGTAGAACTCTTTTTTGCAGAAAAAACCCATAAGTTTCATCCCAATCTGATGTAATTTTCTCTAGTTATGGACAAAATAAGAAAATGGCTTTGAACTTGTTTTTTTTTTTGAAACCGTGGAACACATTTGCCTATGTGCAATCTACACCATTCATATCAATTTGGAAGCAATCTGGGCCATTGATCTACTCTCTATCGACCATCGACAACCAAAGTTCTCCTATGGTGCGCACAATACTTTCCCAAACTCTTGACCTGGTCATCGATCATCAACCCAACTCCTCGACGACTGATTTGCACAACTCCAAACCGACTGATCTAGTCATCAGTCGTTGGCGAATTTCATTGGCGAATGGAAGCCTCAACAACTTCGGCCAATGTACGACCATCTGCAATCAACGATCCTCGATGGTCATCGAATACACTTTCCTAAATTGATCGATTTGACCATCGACCATCGACTACCTCTGTTGGCCGACATGGAAACTTTTGACGTGGCATGACACGTGGATGTTAACGTGTCATGACATGTCATCCTGAAGTGTCAACTTGGGTGACGTGGCATGGCACGTGGATGCTGACGGACATGACACGTGGATGATGACATCATCATCCTCTTTCCCCTATTGACCATCGACCAATTCTCTTAAACGACCAAACAGTTTTTTGAATTGATCGATGCTCGACCATTGACGTGTCGGTCATCAGAGACTTCTCTTACCCGATTCGAAATACGTCATCGAATTCGACCGACTTTCGACCATCGACCCATCGGCCATCGACGAATTTTGTCGGTGGTTGAAAATACTTCGTTAGATTTGGCAAACCCCCAACCATCGACCATTGGCGGTCAGAGATGTCTTATTGTCAACCCAAACTTTTCGCCATTTTGGCCAATTTGTCGATCAGCCGTCGACGATTTCTCTTGGTGAACTTTAACACTGAGAAAAATTTTGAATTTTCTTTGATTGATCTAGGCTGTCAATTTGCTCCCTTTCACAATCCCCGATTTAATCCTGGTCTTTGATCCCATCAACCTTTCAAATGGTCAAATATTCATAAATTTTAAATTTATCATAGTGAATCTTGACCGTCAATCACGAGATCAAACACGATCTCAGCCGTTGATTTTTACAAACTGCTTGTAACTCTACAGGCGATCGTTAAAACTTGAATTTCGACCATTCTAGATCAAATTTCGATCAACAACTTCATCAATCTACTCCATTAACCATATCAAACTGTCTGAAGTCATTAAAACTCAGATTTCACTCACGGAATTGGAGATTTCTCTCTAAAATCTTTGTTTTACCCCAAATCGGTCATAGACAAAATTTACAATAATGAATTTCATCAATTCGCTATAGTTTGAGCCCATATAAGCCCGGTGTTTGAACCATAGCTCTGATACCATAATGTAACGTCCCCCAACCCAACTGAGGGACATTATGGTGCGAAATATACATAAAAACGATATTTACAGCTAAATAATTTAATTCTTTTACTATTGGCCAATTTCCTATAACTTTCAGCTATGAATTAAAATAGATTTAGCTACTATCTATAACCACAAAAATAGAAGCATTTACAACATGCTAATAATCAACATGAAATGCAACTAAAAAACTCATTACAACAACATATAAATCACTTCCAAATACATAGAGTTCATGTACAATAATTAAAAACATAATTTGACATAACAACAAGATAAAACACTTATCTTCTCACAACAGTCGTGCAACCAACTGCTTGGGATGAACATTCCATCAAACCATAGACTGACTATTCAAAATCTCAAAAACCAGTCATCCTCGAGTTGAGGCTAGCAATGCACAAAAGCGGGTGGTCTCTCATAGTCCGCTCACAACTCATAAACTCTCAACCCAACTGATATTCTCCTACAACTATCATGATTTTCCACCAGATCTATTCCACTTGACCCGTCCAACCCAAGGAATGTACCACTTCATTGATCTCAGTCCCTCAGGTGTCCCATTCGTTTATCAAGGTCTCTCTCTAGCACAGGTAGCTAGGAATCTCTCAACTGAAAACTAAAAGGAAATTGTTGCTAGGAACTATAAACAAGCCAACAACAAACACTTGTTGTTTTAGTGCAACTCACGCAGGAGTTCACTCTTCAGGCCTGACAACCCGACTCTTCATTTTCCAGCTTCAATTCGCTCCAATTACGCTCCAACATGCTCTAAAATTCACCCTCCATGTTTGCATCAACTTCAAGCTTTGTTTCTTGATCTCTACTTGTTTCCCATGCACAAAATTGACTAACTAAAAACTTCTTGTCCCAACCCATACAAATTTCCTCTCTTTGGCTTGCCTTTCTTAACTCACACTCTTCCCCAAGCCGATTGTATTCAACCCTCATGTTCCCAATAACTTTGGGATGTGACCACTTACACCTACCCTCTTACATGTATTCAGTGATTGGCTTTGAGAACACTCAATCAGAAATGGGAAGGTTAATATACAATAGCATTTTTTAGGAAAATGGGTTAAATTAATATACATGGGTATTTCCCCCTTGGACCCCTCTTGGCCATTATCCTAGACACCCCCCTCTCTTGTGGATTAATTCATCCCCCGTCTCTTGTCTATGTCCCCTTAGCAGCTGACATCACATTTTATTATTAAAACATTGAAATACAATTCACATATTACATCGCTTTGGCCGTAGCCACACATTATATCTACATAAGCATTAATTAAAATGGGGATCATAGCGGGGATGTTACATGCCACCCATTGTAGTGTATGGATTCTAGGTTCAAACTTTGGATATGTCATCTTTATGAAGATTCCAGTCATAATGTTTTGATTTCAAATTACTTGGAATCGAGATGAGCCCATTTGTGTGATACTACCATATGTTTTTATTTTTAATTAGTTAGTTTCTTTTGTAAAGTACTCAGCCCCCAGTTGAGCAACATCACATGCATAATACACATTAAAACATAATATTTTCTGCTTATTAATTTCCTGTAGCTTATTAACTACAGATCACAAACAATTTAACCATTTGATTGATACCACGTTTCTAAATGCATCTAACATCATATATTAAAACATGAATGCAACTGCTCAAGAAGACAACAAACACACAACATCCATATAAACCATTTACACAAAAAAATATCATAATAAACACAACATAGAACATATATATCAATAGCTAACCAATTGGCTGTATACAAAGGATGAACCTACCAACCATAGGCATTGCTATTCATTTTCTATCAACAACAAACCACCCTCAAGCTGAGGCTATGAGTCTGCAAGGAGATTCGACCCTCTGTCTATCCACTCTCCACACACATCAAACCAGAAACCTAGGTTCCTCTCTGTTCTCCACATCCTACACAACCCAAAGAATGGGATCCCACTTCACTAAACACAATCCCTCAAGCCTTCCCATTTCCCTCTGGGGCTCCAATATATCTGATTTATCAAGAATCCTCCCGGCTACTCCAGGAATGCTCACAATAGCCCTCACAAGAAACTTGAGTCATTTTCTCAATACAAAAATGCATCACATGCTTACAACCTGATTTACAGGAACAAAAGCCTCTTTTTCAACATAAAACATAGACCAACAATAGCTTCCTTCAAGCCTAACATGGCTCGTGCTCTTCTCAACACTCATCTCCTCTCTTGTTGTCCAAAATTTGCAAGTAATAACTACTCTCCATGCAAAAACGTGAATGTCCCAAAAAATGCCCCCCCTTGGCCATACAAATTTACTCCCTTTATTTGCTTGCTTGACTTGACTTACACTCTTCCCCAAGCTGCTTGTACTCATACCCATGCTCTCCAATAACCATGGGATGTGACTCCTCACACCCACCCTCTTACATGAGTTTAATGATTGGATTTAGGAATACTTAACAATAAAAATAAGGTTTACCCAATAATAATAATGATTTAGGAATGTGGGTTGGATTAATACCCATGAATAATCCCCCCCTAAACCCATCTCTCTTGTGGAATCAAATCCCCCCATCATTCTTCACCCTTCTTGTATCGCAGCCAACAATTACTATTTTGACTAATTATTTCAATGCACATAATATGCCATTTGGACCTTGGCCATATTAAACCAATACGAGCTCTTCGCCCAACACATCGGCTCACCATCCTAAATCACATTTATACTATTACATTCTAGTTCATGTGGATTAAAACTAGGGATGTTATAGTTGTCTTCTTCACCAATTAGAATCACCTAATTCTTTAATTCGATGGAATTTGGTCATAGCCATATGGAGGAAATAGTATTTAATAATTGATTGTCCTTCTTCAATTTGCCTGGTCTTCAATTTGAACTTATATCCTTCTATAAGTGTGTGCCAAATCTTGTCTTGGCGTGAATCTTTGAAATTTCCCTATGCCACCATCATTGCGGATTTAATACCATGTTAAACTATAATATGTAGAGTATGTAAAGAGACAAAAGAGATGTCTTATATCAATGTGCTTCAAAATTACATAGATTGGTGTTGTATATATCTGCCAAGTCCCATTATTGTCATTACAAACTGCTCACCTAATTTACTTAATTCATTAACTTAAATGTCATTTATTATGTGTGACTCACTTTATGACATGACAACATTAGTCATACCATTTATTGTTCCCTAGATAAAATAAACATTACAAGGTATAACACACTAAACATATAAACACATCATTAATTATTACATTGTTGCATCTTGATACAAGTCACAGTGTTTTAGGGTAAAATAAAATAAAAATCATGATTTTTGTAAAAAGTCCATTTTAAAAATTGCATTGTGGTGCTTACTAAAACTATAAAGACAAGGGTGTGTCATGATACAAGGTGCACCACACTAGGGTTATATTGAAAGAATACCAAATGATGATCAAATTTTGTAAAATAGGTTATTTAAAAAATTGTTATGCGATGTACACTAAACATATAACCACACTAGTGTGTCTTTATACAAGTTGCACTACTTTAGGGTTAAACAAAAAAAACCAAATTTTGTAAAAATGTCTATTTTAAAAATTAGTTTATGGTGCCCATTAAAACTATAAACACCCTAGTATGTAACTTTATTAGAGACACCATAATAGGGTGACATATAGTTAGAAAATTTTCCTATTAGAGCACCCTAGGCCTATAACTGCACTTATACTTTAGGATACAAGGTGCACTACAATAGGGTTAAATAAAAATGTTACCAATCTGATTTCTAATATTTATTATCCACTTGTGCTTCCAACATCTTCAATAATTGGTGTTCTTTGTTCCTATAGGAATTCCCCATTATCCCACGCTTCCAAAATGTCAAATTTCATCAAAATTCCTATCCACAACAAATCTCTCTTCATTTTTGAATTTTTTTAAAACCCCTTCGAACAATGTGAAGGGGATTGAACTATGCTCATGAAGTTTTGACCCAAGAAAATAACGTTTGATTTAGATAAGATTTTC
>JASDQU010714651.1:9892-24063 GCA_032191745.1 Picea mariana
GAGTTTGTTTCACCATTATCACATTTTCCACAGAGAACCAGAGTGAAAACCTAAGATGACCAAAATTTCCTTTTAAACCAACAACCAATGCACAAGCTTTACAAAGAAATAAAATCAATTCCTTTCTTTTAACACGCCAAAATTCCAGAGTATTCTCAGAGAAAACCATAAACACAGCATTGATACACAGTCGAAACTCAAGAAAAGCACAGACCTAATGCAATGATGAGCCAACTATTCAATTCATAATACAGAGGGACCATCATGGATGATGAATGGAAAGAAAAGGGTTCATACCTGGAAAAATCGCTTTGAGGGAAGAGCTTACTGTGTTTTTCCTTTCAAAACTAGAAATCACAGAGCTTCCACAACCACCAAAGCCAAATGCAACTTTGTTAGGGTGACGGTATCAAGGGTGGTTTGGAGTGACGTGCAGTAAATGCACATCGCTTCCTCACCTGGCCCTATTCAATTTCAACGTACGAGCCATCCCATCAACCATAAATTCAATACAATATCCATTTCATGAATTCAATGCCATATCCATTGTATAGTGCACCACCTGAAACATATCAAAACCTTAACAAATACCATATGTTAAACATTACCATATGTGCTTTACACAACTATATTTAACCAAATCTCATAGCATAGAAGCTAGGTCCATCACCTTTCATTTGTCAACATTATACATACCTTAAGGTTTATATATAATATCTTTTGCAATAACCTTATGACTCATCCATAGTTTTTTTCCTCTTTTTGTTTTTGTTCAAGCTCCCATATCATTTTATTATCCCTTTGAAAAACAAATCATGTGAAATATCATTAATCAATGCATAACATAACACCTGTAAAACAAAGTGATCCTTATATCCATAGCACTGCCATGTATTGCGAGTGATCACCAACAATGTTTAGCAATAATACATCAACCAACCATGTTGTCATAATGAATGAAACCAAGACTGCATCATCAACTTTATAACACTGTGTAGGAAACATCATAATAGTAGCAAACATATAAGTGTAACACATCCATCATAGTGCCTCTAGTCTACAAGGAAGTCTCACCAACTACTTAATTATTTTTATCATAAATAAATAATAGAGCTTAGCAATCTTTTGTGGGAATTATTCATCGTTGCGATTTTAATCGTCAACACCCTCTATGGTGGCCGAAAAGAAAAATGGCAAAGAAGAAGATTCTATTAACATTTTTCTTGAGAAATCTCTCACGCTACAGAGGGACGATATGATGGAGAATTTTCACACATCCTTCAACGCCTACCGATAGAAACATGTGCATATTCATCAAGAAACCATTTTGGAGGAACCTCTCCCTTCAAGGTACAATTTAATTTTGATATTCCCATATTTGAAGGTCAGATAGATGTGGATGCCTTAGAAAAATGGTTAAATCTGCTAGAAGGTTATTTCTTTGCTCAAAAATTTTCCGACAGGGAAAAGATCACCTTCGCACTCCTAAAGGCTCTCCCCCATGTAAAACATTGGTGGGAAACATACTGGGATAAAAGTTCCACAGAAGAATCTAGAATATATGGGGTCGAGCCCACTTGAGATTTTTTTGTGGATGCAATCAGGGAACAATACTACCCTGTTGATAACTATGAAAACCAGTACATGAGATGGACCACGCTGCGGTAAGAGAATATCCAAGCAGTGTCATATTTCACAAATATTTTCCATACCTTGTGCACCAAGATGGGTATCAAATACTCCAAGTGACATCTTGTTCTAAAATATCATGGGGATCTGCATAGGTACATCCAAACCAAAATGCATTTCCTAAACATCTCATCATCCGGAGTTGCCTATCGATATGCTATCAAAATCGAGAATAAATTTAGGCACCAGAACAAATGAGAGTTCGGGTCTACAAATACACAACAATCAAAGCAATGTAAATACGTCCCTAATCAAAAGCCACTAGACAACCAGTCCAAGGCACAGGACAAGAAGGGTAAAGGAAAGACGAAGAATGACATTGGAAAGTGGTGCAACTTCCACAAAATCCCCTGGCAGAACATCGATGAATGTCGCTCAAAACAATCATTGGTGGCCGAGGTCAAAGACAAGGATCCGAACCCTAATTTAGAATCTGATCCAGAAATTATTGAAAACAAATAGATCATCGATGTAGACCCCAATACGATTTTCATGACCACAACAATTCAACCAGAAGAACCAGTAGATCCTGAAGAAAGGGAGTGCCTCTTCCATTCACAGATGTGGGTGAAGGGTACCTTGTTGCATTTCATTGTTGATAATGACATCTAGAAGAACCTCATCTCAGTTGAGGCCATCAAATAGTTTGGGTTGTCTCCAACACCACACCCACAGCCATAAAACATCCAGTGGCTTCACCAGGGATGAGATCGCCATGTCAGACAACAGTGTCACATGTCCTATTTCATCCAACCCTTCAAGGATGAGGTAGTGTGTGATGTTTCCCCTCTTGATGTTTGTGATGTTGTTTTGGGCCAACCATATCTGTGGAAATTTCATGTTTTTTATGAGTCTCGACCCCGTAGTGTCATTATTACTCTAGGGGGTCATCTCTACCGAATACCAGAGGTAGTTCCGACTACTGTTCCACCAAAACAATTTCACAAAGTAATCTCTCATACTAAAAAATTCATCCTCTTCACAGTATGTTCAAAGGATGCACAGAAGGCCACTACAACCACTACAGCCTCAACACCTTCTATCCGACAGAAGTATATTTCCAAAGAGAATGAAGATATTGTTTCTTCACCTACAATGCATCATACACAATGCCCCATCAAACCCAAATACAACAGGTTCGTGGAACATATTCAACCCCTCCAATAACAGGTTCATGACATCCTTCCACAGACCAAACAACATAACTTCTCCAAAAAGGCACACATCTCACCAAGATTCAAATTCAGAGAATTCTTTCCCCTCTTCCTTGGGCACTCAATGCAATGGATATCATTGCTTCCTAAGGGGGGAGTATTTATACAGGTGGATATCGGTGGCCACCCACCTATTCCAAATTCCAACTGGCTCATCTAGACAGTTTTCAGTTCAACACCTTTCTCTTTAATGGGGACATTTATTGGTAATTGTGGGTTCTTCAATTATGGGGTTGTCCCGAAGCCCTACATAACATCCAAGTGGATATTGGTGGTTTCCCACCTATTCCAACTGGCTTATTGTGGAATTTTTCATGTCAGTACATCTTTTTGTACTTCCAGGGTCGTTTTGGGGATCTAAACAGTTTTTTCTTAGCTTACCATAGTCAAACCATAGACAAAGTTAAGTTTGATGGCACAATGCATAGTTCTCGAAAATACCTTTCCAATGGGATATCACACACCTAAAATGAATATAGTATGCAAAAGTTACGACCCCTGGAAGTTAATGTACTAACATACCCCAATGGGGCCCACATGACTTTTGGCACTTCATCTCCCAGGGTTAGATTTTTGGATGTCTAGGGTTTTGGAATTCATGTTTATCATAAAAAGGCATGCAAAGCCTCATTGTAATCATCTTCTTATGAATATTTGTATCCATCACATCTCTTCTCAGAGATAAATATACCACTATTCTAGCGAGTCTTGCACTCTGTATTTTTACAGTCTCTGTACATTGCTTTCATTAATATAAATAATGTATTGTTGTATCTCTCAGTTTCTGGAATTTTTTTTGAGTATTTCATCGTATTATCTATGCTTTCATTTAATTTTGAAAATAATCTGGATCATTGGTATTAGATCAGGATGCTCTTGATCATTTTCCAGTGCATGTCCCCGATGAGGTCCGATTATATAAATTTGGGTCTCACGATTGTCTCTCTTGAGGACAATCGCTCTCACACACCCAAGAAACCCTCTATGGAAGCAGAAAAGAAAAATGGTGGAGCAGAAAATTCTATATTTAACTTGTTACTTGGGCAAGCCCTCACATGACATAGGGACAAGATGATGGAGAATGTTACACACATCCTTCAATGCCTACTGATAGCAATAGGTGCATCTTCATCAAGCGACCATTTTGGAGGAACCTCTCCCTTCAAGGTACAAGTTAATTTTGATATTCCCATATTTGAAGGTTAGATAGATGTTGATGCCTTAGAAAAAAATGGATAAATATGATAGAAGGTTATTTCTCTGTTCAAAAGTTTTTCAACAGGGAAAAGGTCACCTTCGCACTCCTCAAGACTCTCCCCTGTGTCAAACATTGGTGGGAAACTTACTAGGAGAAATGTTCCACGGAATAATCTGGAATATATGGGGTCAAGCCCACTTTCTATTTTTTTGTGGATGCGGTCAAGGAACAATACTACCATGTTGATAACTATGAAGACTAGTACATGAGATGGACCACACTATAGCAAGAGAAGAGCCAAACAGTGTCAGTGTTCATAAATAATTTACATGCCTTGTACACCAAGTTGGGTATCAATGAGCGGCATCTGGTTCTGAACTATTGTGGGGCTCTGCATAGGTACATCCAAACCAAAATGGATTTCCTAAACATCTCATCATTGGGAGTTGCCTATCAATATGCTATCAAAATCGAGCAGAAATTTAGGCTTCAGAACAAATGAGAGTTTGGGTCTGCAAATCTGTAATAGCCAAAGCATGGTAAATATGACCCTAATCAATAGCCACCAGACAACCATTCCAAGACACATGATAAGAAGGGTAAAGGAAAGATGAAGAATGACATTGGGAAGTGGTGCAACTTCCACAAAATCCCCTGGCACAACACCGATGAATGTCACTCGAAACAGTCATTGGTGGTTGAGGTCAAAGACAAGGAACCAACACCTAATTCAGAATTTAACCCATAAAATATTGAAAACAAATAGATCATCGACGTAGACCCCACTTCTATTGTCGTGACCACAAGAATTCAACCAGAAGAAATAGTAGATCCTGAAGAAGGGGAGTGCCTCTTCAATTCACATATGTGGGTGAAGGGGACTGCGTTGCATTTCATTGTTGATAACAGCAGCCAGAAGAACCTCATCTCATTTGAGGTCATCAAATAGTTGGTTTTGTCGATAAAACCATACCTGCAAACATACAACATCGGGTGGCTTCACAAGGGACTAGATCTCCATGTCAACCAGTGGTGCCACCTGTCCTATGGCATCCATCCCTTCATGAATGAGGTATTGTGTGATGTTTCCCCTCTTGATGTTTATGATGTTTTTTTGGGCAAACCAAATATGTGGAAATTTCATGTTGTTTATGAGTCTTGACCCCGTAGTGTCATTATTACTCTCTGGGGTCAGCTCTACCGGATACCTAAGGTAGTTCCAAAAATTGTTCCACCAAAATAGTGTCGCAAGGTAATCTCTCAGACTGCAAAATTCATCATCTTCGCAATTTGTTCAAAGGATGCATAGAATACCACTACAACCATTGTAGCCTCATCACTTTCTATCTAGCAAAAGTAGATTGTCGAAGAGAAAGAATATATTGTCTCTTCACCTACAGTGGTGCCTACACAATTCCCTGTCAAACCCAGAGACAACAGGTTGGTGGAATAGATTCAACCCTGCCAACAACAGGTTCATGACAGCCTTCCACAGACCAAGAAACAAAACTTCTCCAACAAGGCACGCAGCTCACCAAGATTCAAATTCAGAAAACTCTTTCCCCTCTTCTCCAGGCACTCAACGTAATGGATACCATTTCTTCCTAAGGGGGGAGGATTGATCCAAGTGGATATCAGTGGCCACCCACCTATTCCAAATTCCAATTGGCTCATCTGGACATTTTTTAGTTCAGCATGTTTCTTTGTAATGGGGGCATTTCTTTGTAATTTTTGGTATTTCACTTACGGGGTTGTCCTGAATCCATACACAATATCCAGGTAGATATTGTTGGTCATCCACCTATTCCAACTAGATTATTTTGGAATTTTTCATGTCAGTATATCATTTTGTACTTACAGGGTTGTTTTGGGGCTCTAAACATTTTTTTTGTGGCTTTCCACAGTAAAACTATAGACAAATTCAAGTTTGATGGCATAATTCATAGTTATTGAAAAGACCTTTCCAATGAGATATCACATGCCTAAAACGAAGATCGTATGCAAAAGTTACAACCCCGGGAAGTTAATGTACTAATGTAAGGTAGCTAGAGAGGTAGTGGGGGGGCGATAGAGGGCCCATAGTGATAATAGTAGAGGCCATTCAATGTAAGGTGGACTAGTTCCACTATATTATTAAATAAGGCCCACTATGGTAGTTAGATATAATAAATGTAAGAGGATTTCTTAGAAGGTTCTACTTTTAGAAGATTCCTCCTCCAGAATGTTCTTAGGTGATGGTAGCACTATATAAAAGGGTTCAAGAAATGTAATGGGATATGAAGAGAAATATTGTGTTTGGAGCGATGGATCAATAGGAGGATGCCCCCTCGAAGAGGCAAGTGAACATGAGACGATCCCTTCTATAATAGGATCCATTGTATGGTGTTGCCCTACCCTAAGGGTTTGATAGTAATAAAGACATTTTTGCATATTGTTCTTGTATATATTTTGTGGTTCTTTTGTATTCAGCCTTTGGTTCTTAACAAGTGGTATCGGAGCACTTTCCTTGGCAAACATTGTGGACAAATATTTTTATTTTTGTAGATTTCGTTTTTTCGAAGAAGAAAAAAGAGGGTTGCGACATTCCAGAAATGTTCAGTATATTTTTGTGAAAAAATTGCAAAAACAAGTTGTAGATATGATTTCCTCTCATAAAAACACCCAAGTTGAAAAATAAAATCGTTTGAAATGGAATCCAGGAAGTGAAGATATTGAAGTTTTAAAATATGCAATTTCTCAGGGTTTTTTCCGCGGACGGCAGCGCGATTTTTTTTTATTTATGTAGCATATGGAGGCCTAATTTTCCAACACAAATTAAAACTATGAGTTACTCTCATAATTTCACCCAATTTCAAAAAAAAATCAGCCGAAACGGAGTCCGGGAAGTGAAGTTATGAGCATTTTAAATTCAGCAATTTTTCAGGGTTTTTCCGGAAAAAAGATATGATTTTTTGTCGTAACTTATTGTTCTTTTTTTGGGTTTTTTCATGAAATTTGTGGGACCGAAGAGTTAATAGGGTTCTTATATGGATATTTCCTCTCAAACCCTCAAACAAATTCTACAAATTACTGAAGTATTTAAATCTCAATTGTATGACACATTGGATGTCAAATTGGATGGCCTCACAAACTACCTCAATGATAGTTTTCGTAGTATTCAAGATTCATTGGATAGCATGCAGGAGAGATTTCTTATGGAGGATATTAGAGATGAATATAATCAAGAAATATATGATTGGTATGATTTGGAGGCCGATTGTGATGATTGGTATATGGATAGTTGTCATTTTTGGGATGACAACCACTTTCATATTTTATTTGATAACTCTAATCCACCTTCTGTAGAGAGTATCAATGTGACAAATCGGGAGCCAATGATTATTACCAACGTCCATCCTGCATATTCTACAGTGATATTATTCCTTCCATATTATTCAACGACCATTTTCCACTATGTGGATGGATCTTCTTATTTGGATCCACATGACAGGTGTCAATCTTTGGAGCATCATTTTCAGTTGGTTATTGGGTGTTGATATCTTCCAAGTAGGGTTCCATGAGAAATTTGACATGGGACCCTAGTTTACAATGTCGTTTGGACTACTTCATCATGGTGGCTTCTATTTCTCAATGGGACCATGGTTCTCTAGTCTACTTCATCATTGTGTTCCACACTTATCCATGGGACCCTGGTATATGGTTGTACATCAAGCATTGAGGACAACGCTTTCATAAGGGGGATGGAATGTAAGGTAGATAGAGAGGTAGTTGGGGGAGGGGGGAGGTGGGAGAGGGCCCATAGTGATAATAGTGGAGGCCATTCAATGTAAGGTGGACTAGGTCCACTATATTATTAAATAAGGCCTACTATGGTAGTTAGATATAATAAATGTAAGAGGATTTCTTAGAAGGTTCTACTTCTAGAAGATTCCTCCTCTAGAATGTTCTTAGGTGATGGTAGTACTATATAAATGGGTTCAAAAAATGTAATGGGATATGAAGAGAAATATTTTGTTTGGAGCGGTAGCTCAATAAGAGGATGCCCCCTCGAAGAGGAAAGTGAACATGAGAGGATCCCTTCCATAATAGGATCCATTGTATGGTGTTGCCATACCCTAAGGGTTTGATAGTAATAAAGGCATTTTTTCATATTGTTCTTGTATATCTGTTGTGGTCATTTTGTATTCAGTATTTGGTTCTTAACAACTAACTTACCCCAACGAGGCCAAAATTCAGTCCACATGACTTTTGGTGCTTCATCTCCTAGGGTTAGATTTTTGGATGTCTAGAGTTTTGGAATTCATGTTTATCATAAAAATCCCTTCAAAGCCTCATTGTAATCATCTTCTTGCGAATGAGTGTAGTCATCACATATCTTCTCAGAGATAAAGCTGACACCATTCTAGCGAGTCTTGATATCTTTATTTTTACAGTCTCTATACATTTATTTCATTAATAGAAATCATGTATTGTTGTATCTCTTGGTTTCTAGCAATGTTTATGAGTATTTCATTGTAATATATCTTCTTTCATTTCATTCCGAAAATAATCCAGATCAGTGGTATCAGAGTAGGTTGTTCTTGATCGTTTTTCAGTGCATATCACTAACGAGGTCTAAGTATATCAAGTTGGGTCTCAAACTTGTCTCTCTTGATGAAAATCGCTCTCGCACACCCAAGAAACCCTCTACGATGGAGAAAAATAAAAATGGAAAAGAAGAATATTTTATTAACCTGTTGCCTAAGCAAGCTCTCATGTGATAGAGGGACAAGATGATGGATAATTTTTCACACATCCTTCAATGCCTACCAATAACAAAAGGAGCATCTTCATCAAGTGACCATTTTGGAGGAACCTCTCCCTTCAAGGTACAAGTTAATTTTGATATTCCCATATTTGAAAGTTAGATAGATGTGAATGCCTTAGAAAAATGGTTGAATATGATAGAAGGTTATTTCTCTATTCAAATATTTTCTGACAGGGAAAATATCACCTTTTCACTCCTCAAGGCTCTCCCCCATGTCAAACATTTGTGGGAAACTTACTGGGAGAAAAGTTCCATAGAACAATCTAGAATATATGGGGTCGATCCCACTTGGGATTTTTTTGTGGATGTGGTAAAGGAACAATACTACCTTATTGATAACTATGAAAACAAGTACATGAGATGGACCACACTGTGGCAAGAGAAGAGCCAAATAGTGTCGGAGTTCACAAATAATTTCCATACCTTGCACACCAAGATGGGTATCAAAGAATCTGAGTGGCATCTGGTTCTAAAATATCATGGGGCTGTACATAGTTACATCCAAACCAAAATGGATTTCCTAAACATCTCATCATTGGGAGATACCTATTGATATGTTGTCAAAATCGAGCAAAAATTTAGGCACCAGAAAAAATGGGATTTCAGGTCTGCAAATCCCAACAACCAAAGCATGGTAAAGACGTCCCTAATCAATAGCCACCAGAAAACCAATCCAATACATAGGAAAAGAAGGGTAAAGGAAAGATGAAGAATGACACTAGGAAGTGGTGCAACTTCCACAAAATCCCTTGGCACAACACCAATGAATGTCGTTCGAAACAGTCATTGGTGGTCGGGGTCAAAGACAAGGAGTCAAACCCTGATTTAGAATATAATCTAGAGAATATTGAAAACAGAAAGATCATTGATGTAGACCCCACTATTATTGTCACGACCACAACAATTCAACCGAAAGAACCAATAGATCATGAAGAATGGGAGTGCCTCTTCCATTCACATATGTGGGTGAAGGGTACCCCATTGCATTTCATTATTGATAACGACAGCCAAAAGAACCTCATCTCAGTTGAGGTCATCAAATAGTTGGGGTTGTCGACAACACCACACCCACAACCATACAACATCGGGTGGCATCACCAGGGACGAGATATGAGTGTCATCCAACAGTGTCGCATGTCCTATGGCATCCAATCCTTCAAGGATCAGGTAGTGTGTGATGTTTCCCCTCTTGATGTCTCTGATGTTGTTTTGGGCCAACCATATATGTGGAAACTTCATGTNATAAGTCTCGACCCTGTAGTGTCATTATTACTCTAGGGGGTCAACTCTACTGGATATCATAGGTAGTTCTAACTATTGTTCCACCAAAAAAGTGTCGCAAGGTAATCTCTCATACTATGAAATTCATCCTCTTCACAGTCTGTTCAAAGGATGCACAGAAGGCCACTACAACCACTACAGCCTCGGCACCTTCTATCCAACAGAAGTAGGTTTCCAAAGAGAAAGAATATATTTTTTATTCACCTACAATAGTACATACAAAATTCCCTAACAAACAAAAAGACAACAGGTTGGTGGAACAAATTCAACCCCTCCAGTAACAGGTTCATGACAGACTTCCACAAACCAAGTAGCACAAATTATTCAACAAGGAACATATCTCACCAATATTCAGATTCAGAAAATGCTTTCCCCTCTTCCCCGGACACTCAACGCAATGGATACCATTGATTCCTAAGGGAATAGGATTTATCCAAGTGGATATCGGTGGCCACCCACCTATTCCAAATTCCAACTAGCTCATCTGGATAGTTTTCAGTTCATCACGTTTCTCTATAATGGGGACATTTCTTTGTAATTGTGGGTTCTTCACTTACGGGTTTGGAATCCCTACACAGCATCCAAGTGGATATTGGTAGCCACCCACCTATTCCAACTAGCTTATTTTGGAATTCTTCATGTCAGTACATCTTTTTGTACTTCCAGGGCCATTTTGGGGCTCTAAACAGTTTTTTATTGGCTTGAAATAGTCAAACTATAGACAAAGTCAATTTTTACCACATAATGAGTAGTTCTCGAAAAGACCTTTCCAACAGGCTATCACACGCCTAATACGGAGATCGTATGAAAAAGTTACAACCCTGGGAAGTTAATGTACTAACTTACCCCAACGGAGCCCACATGACTTTCAATTCTTCATCTCCTAGGATTAGGTTTTTGGATGTCTAGGGTTTTTGAATTCATGTTTATCATAAAAGTTTCTTTAGAGCCTCATTTTAATCATCTTGTTGCGAATGAGCGTATCCATCACATATCTTTTCAGAGATAAACTTCCACCATTCTAGTGAGTCTTTCACTCTGTATTTTTACAGTCTCCATACATTTATTTCTTTAATAGAAATCATGTATTGTTCTATCTCTTGGTTTCTGGCAATTTTTATGAGCATTTCATTGCAATATGTTTTCTTTCATTTCATTCTGAAAATAATCTGGATCAATATAGTTATCAGTGGTCACCCTTCTAATAGCCATATTTTTTCCCACTTTCCTTTCCATACTGAAATCTTGCTCTAGGGATTTAGGTTTAAAGAGACACAACTCATGTTGGATTTTCTCCCTTAAAGTTCCCATAAAGAGATCTAACAAATTATCCTTAGGAATTTTATTTACCCCAAGACTAAGCTCTTTGAATTGTTGAATGTGCTCTGTAATTGGACCTTTTGCCGAATATTTACCGATTGAATAAACAATTTGTTTCTCTTAATATCCCCATAATGTGATATCAATTCATCTGTAAAAATGGACCAAGAGATAATAAAATTATGTTTTCTTTCACAAATCCATTGATACCAAAAAAATTGATCATTTTCTAATTACAAGGATGCAATAGGTACCTTTTGTAATATCAGTGCTTGGTGTAGATAAAAAAATTGATCCATTTGGAATATCCATGTTATAGGATATTTAACATCAAACTTACTTATATCGATCTTTGGAATGAAGTAGTTCCTTGGTGCAGCATTGAAACCTTGATGATGTGGATCTTGAAGTGATGAATAATCATGATTCTGGGACTCAATCTTTATTTCCTCTACATTTTCATGACTTCCTTGCAATTTGATATCTATTTTAGGGATTCTCTGATCTAAAGCATGCAAGATCATGGAAGACATGGAATTTTTTATTTTTGACACCTTGTTTTCCATATGCTCATGATTTTCGTCCATCTCTTTCATATTTTCATCCATCTTATTTTCCATCTCATCCATCTTATTTTCTATACCATCCATATTATTTTCCATCTTTCCAACCTGGTAAAAGATTTATTCTCTTTCTTTTTGATTCATGGTTGAACTCTCTAGAGGTTTAGTTGGTGAAATAAATTTTGGATCCATGTGAGAAAATAACAATTATCCTATTTTTCATCTTTATCAAAAATTTTGAATCACCAAAAACAAATCTTCCAACAAAAATTTATGCCAATTGTAAGTTGCATACCTTTCAAACACTTAATTTGGACTATGTATGAATGGCTGACCTTTGTCATGATGTATCTCTCGACTTGTAACCCTTTCAAGCCTGAAATTTCATCCTATAGTACTCTTATATGGCTTCTTAAACTCCTGGGAATTTCACAGTATGAACCTTCACTGTTATAGAAAAAATACCAAAATGTCATGTTTAAGACTAATTTCAAGATTAGTAAACAACCCCAACTTACATGATATATATCTCACAAATTATAACTATTCAAAATCTAAAAAACAAATTACATATAATTTTCTATGTCTCCTCGGGATTCTGAAAATTGTTRAGTTTGAAACRTTACAGAAAAAAMGTTACAGTGAAAATTCCAAGATGACTTTTTTAAAACTAATTTYAGGATTAGTCACAAGCCTTGTTTTTGATCGACTATTTATCAAAAACTTTAGAGAAAAAGAACCTATAATTTTTATCACCTATACTATGAAATGTCTCAGCCTCCACAAAATTTCATTATTTGAAATTTCCCAGAAAAATAGTTCCAGTGAAAAATCCAAGATGAMTTTTTCAAAACTGMATTYAGGATGAGTCACAAACCTTATATTCCATAGGATATATCTCTGAAAGTATAAGGAAACRGACCTTGAAATTTTTACAAATTGTACCTTGATTTTTTTCCTCTATCTCCTAAACATTCACAGTCTGAAACGTCCTAGAAAAACAAGTTATAGCAAAAATTCCAAGGTGTYTCAATTGGAGGAGTGAAACCMTAGGATCGTAAGCTCGGATACAAAATATTATGAACCAGTGCCTTAMAAATGATAAAAATTCAATGAATAATAGTCCACTTTGAGGGGGAAACCTCCTTTTACAATATATTCAATGTACTAGATGAGATAAGATGATATCCTAAGACTAGGTCTTGTTGGAAATATTGTTGTCATTAATGTCAAAGACAATGATAGGGCAAGACTATAGATGTCCAAGATAAACATTGCAAGATGGAGATTGTTGGAAATATTGATATTGATTTTTTTATGCTCAGTTTGGATACCCTATATTTGAATGTATTTTTACTCTAAATACTTAGGTCAAATGGTAGCATAGTTTATATGGTTGGAAATCTTATTCTGAGACCTTTCCAACGGTATATGGCATTCCCTCTAACTCCTTAGGAATGAGGGGATATGAATATTTTTGTTAAACCCAACCATAAATTTTAGGTTGATGCAACCAGTCTTTATAGGTCAACCCTAAATGTGAGCACAAAAAAACTATAAATACAAGACATATGTGTGCATTTGAAGAGCATCCAAGCAAGAATATCAAGTCTGAGGTGTGCAGAAGAGACTTGAGGTGTGTAAGAGAAGCTAGAGAGTATTCTTGGAGTCTAAAGGTGTGCAAGAGGAGTTTTCTTGTAGTTGTAAGGATGCACTATGAAGGAATGAGGTATATGATGCTACAAAGTGTGTTTTTTTGAGGTTGTGATGCTGCAGTCTAGGGTCATATTCTAGGAATGATACTATAAGGTTCGTTAGGGCATGAAGGAAAAATATAACTTGGATTTGAAGCTATGTCTAGGGTATGAAGCAAGGAGAGGCATTGGAACATGAAATTTAAGGGTATGATGATGTTGTGATATGCATGAAGTATGAAGCATGTCGGTGAAGTCAGAATTACTCTATGTATAAAGATATTAGGTTGGTGCCTATACAGGTATTACTGAGTTGGTTTTCAGCTAAGGATATTGGTGTCTTCAGTAGGTTGGTGCCTACACAATATCTTGTTGAGTTTGTGCTCAGCTGAGAATATTGGTGTC
>JASDQU010714652.1:2307-19988 GCA_032191745.1 Picea mariana
TTTTTCCTTGCTTCACCTTGGTGGTTGACATTGTGCCCTAGTAAGTGGTCTTCCTTGGGATGGGTTTGGTACTAGGAACTCCCTTAATGAGCTATCGTACCGTTCCCGACCATACTTACCACATTCCATCATTATTCCCCTCCATTTCCTTATCTCTTGGGATTTTAGGGTGTATTGACCCAATAAGGGGTTATCCCTAGTTCTATGGGAAGAAGGGCTTGAAGGCCTAGAGGGATTGATGTTGGGTAAAATATAAAATCCTTGTATAAACATTCTATATGCTTTTCCCAAGGATCACCCAAGAAAGAAATGAAACACTTATCTTTGAGTAAAGGGGACCCAAAATATAATAAAGAATGCTTAAAAGGTTAGTTGAAGGATAGGAGGTCTCATCAAGAGCCTACCTATCATGTCCATGAATATCTAGTGGTATGACATTGCCATCATCTGGTCACCAAAACAGGGTAATGGCTTTCAGTTGCATGACTTAGAGAAAGGGGGTCCCATCACGAGCCAAACTTCTCATTTCCACTAGGTGTTTGTGGGTGACATTGACATCATCTAGTCACCACGCTAGGGCAATGACCTTCAACCTGACCTTATGCTATATTGAAAGAAAATAAAAAAGATAAAAAGATAAAAGGCAATTGATGGGCTTGGAAAAAATGCATTGCGGACGAAGGTACCACACACCCTCTACAAAAGCACCCATGAATGAGACAATACCAACCCCTTGTATGTCATGATCCCTATGCCCATTGAGTCTTGACCCCAACCACTTCATCCACTTTACATGGCTTAGAGAGGGATCTCTTGGAAACTCTCCTTAACCTAGGGAAAGATCTACCCAATAGGACACCTCGTCAACCCTCCCATATTCAAGCTTGACAAGTCTTATAGTGTCCTTGAGAAATTAATTGTTTGATATAGTGATATTTGACACACATGCTTAGGTGGCTTATTTATTGTTTGGATTCATTTATCATGATGTTATGACTTGAGATCCTTGGATGGCGTGCTTACTTGTCTTTGTAGGACCTAGTTGGTGAACAGTTTTGGGAGAACAAGCCTAGCTTGGGCTTCCATGGGGCTACAAGCCCACATGTTGGATGCCAAGGGCCCACATTCTGGATGAGAAAGATCAAACTTGAAAGGTCTTGAAGATGACTTGGACAACATAACCTATCCCCCACACGCCAAACGTTTTTCCTAGGAGAGGAAAAACATCACTCCTAGAGGCATGACGTCACCTAGGAGGGTTAGGGATTGGTGGTGAGGCACCACTCATTTACACATGGAACTTTTGAGGAGAAGAGGGTCTTCACCATGAGGAGATTGTCTAGGTGCTTGAAATGTGGCCTTTGGAGGCCTACCCATTCTTCTCCAACACCAACGACTTCTTCCAAGTGGCAAAATCTCCCCTAAAGGGGAGACATCCATGTAAAATTATGGTTTATTTGTGCAAAAGTGAAAATTTAGATGAATTTTTTAATATTACTTTTTTGAAGGGGGAAAGATTAGGGTTTTTGACCCCTAGTCATGTGGTTTTCCCCTTAATTTGTGGACAAGTCACCTTGGCGACATTTTGTATAAATAAGAGATCATAAGATCTCATTTTAATATAACTCTCCCTCATTGTGAGAAGTATTGATCTGAAATTTTCGCTATATTTGGAAAAATTGTCTCTTTTGGCTCTTGTTTATGGTTATCTCTTGATGTTATGGTTGATGGGAGTGATGCACTAGCCTTGGAAGGCTTGTCTCTTGCGATTGTGGTGGATTATCTTGGAATTTTTCCTTGAATTGGTATGGTATTTACTTTCATGCTATAATTTGTTTCAATTCAAGGTTATTGTGATAGGAGAGAGGTGGGAAGTATAAGGGCATACACCCCCACCATAGTCATCGTCATTTTATGCTTCATCTTATTGGTTAAACAAGGGTTTGCTAAGAGAAGTATAAGGGCATACACCCTCTTAACTTAAACCCTAGCTAGAAAAACTTGCCTTGGGAAGTAAAAGTGATTACACCCCCAAGGAGGTAGATTCTCTATCTCTTTCTTTTCTTGACCCCATTAACCCATTAATTGAGAGCACTAGTAATTTATTATTTCATTGGAGAAATAAAATATTGCATCGAGAAACATGATTTTTGGTCATTTTTACTTCTTGCAAAGTGGATTATATTCCTTGTGCCTTGGGAACCTCACAGCCACTAAGGCCTCCCCATAAAGGGGATACTTATTTATGCTGTTATAAATTACATCTTCATCCATTAGGGCTGCATAAACCCTAACTCATTTTCTTGAATAACTCTCTTATCAACCATTGGATTTTGCTCAAAGTTTGCACACTTATTCTTCTTGGTCTAACACACTTTTTGGAAATTTTTTAGGGGATTTCAATAACTGATTTTCTTGCTGTAATAAATTTAAATTTACAGCCATAAGGCTGATATAATTTTCTGTAGACAAGTGTTTACAACAACCTTATCTTTTCATGTTAGAATATTGGTTTTTGTCTTGAGTTTAGCTATTCATTTACTAGTTTTTCTCTTGCATTTTCTACTTGATCTCTAGTGTTTATTGAGCAGATTATAGTACCATATTATTGCTGATATATAATGTTATCTATTGCTTCAATTTAGGGACAACAATATTAACTTGATGATCCAACTAACATACATCACTGCAAAGTGGTTTTTCTTGTGTCTCGGGCATGTATTTCACCATTTTCAGGTTACTCAACATACTTGGAAACCCTTGGAAATTACCAAGACTTCATTCAAAAAATTTTACTCCACTTAGACTTGAACTCTAGGGGATTCTCTTCCATCTCTATCCATATCCATCTCATTCCCCCTAGGGTCATCAGGATCACCTCCCTAGAGTGACCTAGTCACCCTTGAAGTGCGAGACCTACATCAAGGTGAAATTAGGTGTAGGATTCCCAAGTTGTAGAAATTTAATTGTGGTTGGGTTGGGCTTTACCCAACCCACAACTTGCGATATAACAGTCACAACCCAATACAACCCACAACACGCTGATTTTTCCTACAACTATCCCACTCCTATAGCTCTCTTCCCCTCAACCTGCACAACCCAAGGAATGGGATCCCACTTCATTGAAAACATTCCCTTAGGCCTTCCCACTTCCCTCCAAGGATCCAACATAGGTTTGATATGAATCTCTTTGAACTCCAAGGATGTTAGTTACAACTGTAAAACTCACAACAACAACTAGATTCTCTAGGGAAAACTCTCACACATAAAATTCAGTCTACATGATTAAAAACCTGCTTCTTCATGCATTTCCAATTCCAAAAAACTACCAAATATTCACACTACGGTTTCCTTCAAGATCCAACACTCCGCACTTCCTTGTTGTCCCAAAAATTACATGTTCAAACTGCTCTTCTTTCCCTTACAAATTTCCTAACTGTAAAAACTACTCTCTTTTCCCATACAAATTTTCTTTTCTCCCATGCATATTGACTCTATTGATTCCTATGGTTGATTGTACCTAGCCCCCATGCCGTCATGAACTATTTGAAGTGAATTTTTTTACCCACCCTCTTACACGTGTTTAATGATCGAGACTTTGATACACTCAAGAGAAAATTAGAAGGTTTATACACAATGATAATTCTAGAAAGTGGGTTGAGATTAATAGAAATAGATAGTTCCCCCTTGGGTCACCTCTTAGAACCTCTCCTCTCTTGTGGAAAGTTAGCCCCCATTACTCTATCTGTGTCCATATGCAACTGACGATACATTTATTTTGTTATTTTCAATGTACAATGTTTACATATTACATCATCGGGCCCGCAATCATATATCATATTTACAATATACATTGCTAATATATAGATTAAAAATGGGGATGTTACATTCCCCTCCCCCTACAAATTGCACCGTCCTTGGCACACAACACCATACCAGCATACATATACAAAATTTACATCATAGTACTTGGTATGTTTGCAAGTTCATAACTCATGCGACAATTCCAACCAACAATATCTCGCTCCCCTCAACCTACACGACCCAAGGAAGTGTACCCCCTTCTCTACATTGAAATCCACCAAGATGTACCACTTCCTTTCCTAGGGCTCCAACACAGATTGAATAGGAAATCTCTGAGATGTGGCTCTAGGAACTCCAACTTTAAAAATGGAGCATTGCACACTTATAGACAAATTTATACATTCAAATTTCTTCAAAATTTGTGGGTACACCTCTTGCATGGTCTCCTCATGATTCAACATAGAGTCTTTAGGACCATAACACTTCTGTTTAACCCTTACCAGGTCGATGGATTTGTTCCTGAGCACTTTGTCTTTATAGTCCATGATGCGTACTGGTTCAACCCCAAAGTCCCCTTCGTTCTCCACCTGGATCACTGTCCAATCAATTGCATGTTTAGGATCAAACACATATTTCCTCAATAAAGATACATGGAATACATTATGAATTCTCATGGATGCAGACAACACAAACATGTATGCAACTGGGCTTATATTATTTAAAAATTCAAATGACCCACAATATCTCGCTGCCAACTTTGGGAAACTTTCCAATCTTAGCGAGCTCCTGTTAGATTTTACTTTAACAAATGCTCACCCAATTTGAATTCCATGTATGTCTTGATTTTATCTGTATAACTCTTTTTCCTATCCCGTGCAACCTTCAAATTCTCCCTGATCTTGACCATTTTCTCTTCCATTTCCTTTAGCAATTCTGGCTCAATAACTGCTTTGTCTGATGGGTTGTCCCAACTTACTGGAATGTTGCATTTTTTGCCATACAAGGCTTCAAATGGGCTCATCTTTAACAATTCCTGATACCCATTATTATAAGAAAACTCAACTAGATGAACTTAGTCTTCCCACTTGTAAGGTTTGTCCATTACATACATTCTCAACATATCTTCAATTATTCGGTTAGTCCTTTTTATTTTCCCATTTGACTTTGGATGATATGCTATACTGAAATTCAAGTTAGTTCCAAATCCCTTCCAAAAGTTATAAGTGAACTTGGGATCTATATCTAACACTATTGCCTTAAGCACACCATGTAGCCTAGAAATTTTCTTCATATAAATCTCTGCAATATTGGCTGCCTTGTGAGTCATTTTCACTAGTGTAAAATGTGCATCCTTTGTAAGTTTGTCCACCACTACCATGATGGAATCATGTTGCCTTGCTGTTCTTGTAAACTTGGTGGTGAAATCTATTGTAACTACCTCCCATTTTCATTTAGTACTTGGTAAAAGAAATTTGTAATGTATTTTAGTTATATAATGTGCTCCTAACCTCATACATTAGGGGGCATCTGTTATAACCCCAAAATTGTTCACCTATATGAAATTCATAGGTTTACCAAAATACACCTCACACAATATGGGTAACATTCATTCCACCCACTCCACATTATTTTACACCATCATAGCCTAAGGAAACACATATCATAAAGTCATAAACCTCATTTTTTGACCGTTTCTGCTTGGAATTATCTAAAAAGTAAAATAAATTAAATTGGTCATGCATAAACCATAAAAGTAATTATTAAATTTGATTTGGTCAATAAATGATTATTTTATTATGACCACGTCAATAGTTTTAACCACTATTTTTCTTATAAAAACCAAGAGGTCACTCAAGTTCTCATCCATCATCCATTCAAGTAAGCACATGTTGTTGAATTTGCTCTAGATCTCAAGAGACTCTTTTCTCTCTTGACAGAATTTTCAATATTAACCAAGCTACTTGCAACTATAGGAAATGGGATCAACCACTCATCTAGGAAGTAAAACAACCCTCCCAAGGAGGAGGTTATTGGAGGCCATCTTCTTTAGAATCTTCTTCACAGATGTATGTATTTTCTTTCATTGGGTAATGAAAAATTATTTTATTCCTATTAAGCTTTCCATTTTGGTTTCCATTTGTTTATTTCCTTTCATGGATGATGCAATCTTTAAGGTAAAAGATCTAGGTAGAGTTAGGGTTTATAATTCTCTTTTCATTATTTTACATGTTATCTAGCTCACAAACACTATATCTAGTAATTTGGTAACCCGTTGCATATTTATACCAACAAACCTCCTCATATCTATGTTGGCAATTAAGTAGTGTTTTGGTTCCAAGTTGAATCCCTGATGATGCAAATCTTGGAGCGATAAATGATCATGATTCTGGAATTCAATATTCGTGTTCTTCAAATGTGTTAAAATCTTCCCCATATGTGACTTAGGTTCAACATTTTTGTTCTCATTTTTGTCATGATTTCCTTGGGTCACAATATCATTTTTAGGGAACCTCTCATCTAGGGTATGTAATAACACAACTTCCATGGAATTTTGTGATCGTTCCATCTTTTAATCCATCAACTTTTCCATTTTTCCTTCAACTTACATATTTTGATCCATCAACTTTTCCATATTTAGATCCATTAAATTTTCCATTTTATCTTCAATTTTACTCTTAAGAATTTTTTACAAACATGCCAAATCAACATTTTGAACACATTATCACACATGTCATTAAATTTGTTCCTTAATTGGGATACCTAGTTCTGTAAGTCTTCACATTCTTCAGTAGTAATGGATGAGTTCTCTAGAGGTTTAGAAGGTGTAGAATGTTTTCCACCGCCTCTTTCCATGTGAGCCTAAAATAATATTTTCTTAGATTCATCCTCTATTTTCTCTTTACCACACATTCTAAATAACCTCAAACAAGTTTTGCAATAAAAAAATATACAAGTTCACATTTAAATACCTTTTTAAAAACTTGATTTGGAGGTTGTTCTGCAGGTTGACCTTGCACTTGATATAAATTTGAAAATTTTTCACCTCTGAGCCTAAAATAATCATGTGGTATCTTGATATGTCTTCTCTACAATTCCATAGGTTTGCCATAATTTTTGTGTGTTAAGAAAAAATTATTGTAAGTTTCCCAAAACTTGTTGATTTTGGCCATTTTACGAGAGAAAACTTGTATGGCCTTCCACATGTCATTTTTTTTAGGTATGATTCTAAAATTTGGTCCTAAAATAATATGATTTGTATTCTTTCCAATGGAACCAATGACACTCAATTTGGAATTTTCTAGCTTCATATATGACCATTTTACCAAGAACACATGTTTGAGACTAGTTTCAAGACTAGTTAAAAACCCTAATTTCCACAACCCGCATTTCGAAAATTATAGAAAACTAGAACCTAGAATTTTGAGCGAATGTACTTCAATATGTCCTCTATAAACACTAAAAATTTTACTTCCTAAAAAATATTTGAAAAACATTGTATAAAAAATGGTAAAATGAGTCGTTTGAAGGATCCAAACCAAAGATCGTATGCTTTGATACCAAATGTTATGAGCCAAATTCCCCAAATAACATAAAAATAGAAATAAAACTAACTCCATGCCTTGAAAATGGAATAAAAATAAGGAATAAGAAGCCTCTTCGATGGGGAAACCTCCTTTTACAATATATCAAATACACAATATGAAATGATCATTAAAACTAGGTCTCCTTGGTATATATATGAGATAAAGGGTACAATTACAATTATAGGATCTAGACGACCATTAAAGGGATTCGTTGACCAATAAAAAAAACACTAATATAACAATAAAAATATAATACCTCAATATCTAGGGCTTAACAATTGTTAGAGCATAATACATAAAAATGATTATTATGCACAAAAGGACGTGTTCATCACAACGTTTCTCAACCTGGCCCATTTGGGACATTCTTTATTTTTCTTTGCATCCAAAGGAATCACCCAATAATCCAATGGATCTCTCAAACAAATGTAAAAGTGGAAACCACTAGGACAAATTATTGCAAATAGAACCTACACCACTCAATGTGACCATTAGACAAAAAATCATGACCATGTTGAATCAAATAACATAAATGACGACGCATTGCAATTGTGAAACCATAACCAAAACCATCATACATATTCAAATATAATGAGAATATTATTAAACATCCACCAATCAACCATTTCCTATCAAATATCCCTATACTCCATATTCTTGTTATAGTATTTTATGACTCCTAATGCAAGTTTTAGGAACGAGGCCCTTTTTTTTCTCAAGAAATTTTGAATGGGGTCATGAAATATGGGTAGGACAATATATATGATAAATGCTTTGAATAGATCAAGTAGGTTAGAATACCAACACTTTAGGATTCAAATCTCACAGTGACAAAAAATGAGGTCTGTTATCGCACAGTTTGTAGCTGGGTCAAATGGCTGTAAGATAGGGGTTCAAACTGGTGTAACAAGAACCTATCCCACCAAATGTCACCTCGATGGGAAGGTTCTTTCTATTTAGGGAGGTGAGGCCCAGGGGAGATGTCCCCGATGACCTGGGGTTTTGAAGAGGCAAAGGTTAAAAGGACAAAGGTAAATTTCCCCCTTCACAGGTCACCACCAAAACAGATAGTCCGGCTAAATAGCCAATAATAAAGTGAATCCCCAATGAAGAACACCTGCCTGGAACATAGCAACAACAAACTAATATATGCAAGCTATATTTCAATGGGTTAGTACTTCATAAGACCATCTGGTAAATATGTATGAGCAATATGGCAATAAATGTTGACGAAGTCAATGTTTATCAATAGCAATAAAAGATATGACACTCCATCAATAAATATTGGAACAATGTGGCATTCAAGGTAACCAATTAACACTTTATTCAATTAATTCTTAAACCACCATTCAATTGCTCTTAAAACAAGACGTTGCTGCAGTAAAGATGAAATATTCAAGTGTGACGTTGGGAACTTAGGGTTAGTGTAGTTAGGGTTTCAAATTTAAAAGGTTTGAGAGTGTTTTAGATTCAATTCTACTTCAACGCTGTAGGTCTAAGATCAGTGCCTTGGGGTTAATGGAGTCAATTTAGTAGAGGACACAAGGGTTGAAGGAGGATGGCTAAGGACTAGAGGGAAGAGTTCTGGAGTGCTTTTATGGCAGGGCCTTAAAATTAAAACCCTAGGGGAGAGAGGCTGACTCCGGTGTTTCTAAAGCAAGGCCTCGTGCTCTCTCCTCCTTCCTTAGGTTGAATTGGCAAAAACGACTAGCATGAAAGATAAATCAAGAAAAGAGAGTGCAATGAGGGAGAGTGTTGCTAAAACAAGGCTCTATCATCAAACCCTAGAAGAAAAATGACCCTAGGTGTATATAACCTAGGCCTAGGATGTCTCCTCCTTCTTGACCTCTGGAAAGTATGACTAGCTCAGGGAGAAGAATAAATGAGAGTGTAGCTATGGCTAGGCTCTTTCTTCCTTCTTTAATGGCTGGAAATTTCTCTATTAGGGGACATGAGACAAGGACCTACTTGTGTGCTTGTCACCTAGGGTGTTGATTCAACAAATTATAAATACACGTAAGAAAATAAGACTACAACCATTCAATCAAGAAGTTTTGTAGAAAAATACTTACAATTCATCAAGAAATAAACATGCAAACCCTAGTTGTAACACCTTCCTTCAAGAGAAACACCATAAAATGCCAAGAAACGCCTTCCTTCAACAAGTGCGCCTCACTAAACCAGCAAAAATACCCAAGTAGGGTGCTAAAATCAGACCTCACTAATGAGTGAGTGATGAATCATGATAAAATGAGGCTAAAACTCCTCAATATATAGTGTATCAATGACCTAATTTACTTTTTAGGTCATAAAATGGCCGACAAGGCCAGAATATCAAAAATAATACTATTTTACATTAAATTTTTACTTTAAAACCCTAACTGAGCAAAAGTAAGACGTCAAGCCCCACTGAGGGAGACATTAGCCCTTTTTAGGGCAAATGCAGCACCAAAGGGCAAAACGTTGGACCTCTTTGGGCCTCCCAATCATGCCACATGTGCCAACTACCCTGTCAAACTGTCACACGCTCAAGGTGATATCATGAGCTCCTAGGTGACGTCCTGGGCCATCCAGGGCAAACATTCCACTGGAAGTGGGTCAATCCCCCTAAGACGGGCTCTGCCAAAGTGCCTATGATGAAACATCCTCTTATTCTCCGGTGTAAAACTCTAATCAACCACCGTCATGTCTCTGCCCCCTGATGGGGTCTCAGCATCCATCTGGTGGGCTCTTAAGCCCCATGGAGGTCCGACCTGATCATCTCCCCATGTGTACCGGTCCAAATGGTACCTGTCCATCGGGCATGGTCCTGCACATCAAAAGATACGCCCTCCATGGGCTCGTTAGTCACAGGGATCATAACAATGTCAATCACATTTCATCATTAATATTATTAAACATATGCATAAAAACCCTGATACATCAGTCAATAGCTCAAAGACATTACAAAAACCTACAACACAATACTGGAGAAAAAGACAAGATGTCCTATTGGGCTAGTATCCACAAGAAAAGGGAAGTTTCCAGAAAGGTTTCATCCAAGCCATGTAAGTGAGATGATGTGGGTAGGGGATGTCTAGACATGTGGGTGAAGTGAGAGCCAGGGATGCATGATGTTATCTGTGGGTGTCTTTGTAGAAGACGAGCTGTACCTGTCATGGATGCAATTTTTTCCAAGCCCGTTCTTGCCTTTATTCTTTTCTTTTATTTTCTTTTTTCTTTTTTTTTCAAGGGATAACCAGAGGACACTACCTTGACATGGTGACCAGAGCTGATAGTGTTACCCACAAGTACTTTCACAGAGATGAGAAGGCTGGCTCGTGATGAGACCCCCTTTCCCTTAGCCATGCAACCAAAGGTCACTGCCCTGGCGTGGTAACCAGATGGTGGCAATGTCATACTGTTGGGTACCCATGAACCTAATAGACTGGCTCGTGATGAGACCCCCTATCCTCTTGACTAAGTCTTGTTTGATGAGTGAGATTGTTGTGGGTGGGATTTTCGGTTTGGATCGGAAAAGCCACAGTGTAGTCAATAGATTGTCGACGTTTCAGATCCAGATCAGGATCCATCTTCAGGACAAAGAGCCTGGGTTTTAAGAGAAAGAGAAGAGTTGGTATAAATACCGGAAGTGGGGAAGTATCTTAGTGTTGGCTAAGAGGAGTTATTTAACAAATTTAATTATTTTGTAAGATATTACTAGGGTTTATTAAATTTTTGTTTATTTAAAGGTTATGATAGTTTATTAATAATTTAGGGTTTCTTATTTAATTATTTAATGTTCTAGGGTTTAGTTTATAAGTAATTTAAATTTTAGGGTTTCTTTTGTTATAAGGTAAATAGTGGGTTCTAATTAGTTTTAATGTTGTGTGCTAGTCTTTAATAGGAATAATAGGTTCTAGGGTTAGGTTGTCGGTAACAATTAATTTAAAAATTAGGGTTTCTTATTTATGATTAATTATTTAAGTTCTAGGGTTTAGTTTATGGTAAATTAAATTATTAATTTTAGGGTTAGGTTAATATAATAAGAGGTTGAGGTGTGCTTGTTTTGGGTTTAAAATTAGGGTTTCTTTTAGTTATAAGGTAAATATTAGGGTTTTTCTTTTTTATTTTATATTCTAAGTGTTGTATTACTACAAGGTTAATTAGTATTAATCAATTAGGTTCTTAGGTTTTTTAAGGGTTCTTAGGCTGTCAAGGATAAATGGTTTTCTTATGAATAATTTGTTATAAAAGAAGAAAAGAAGAGAAAAAATTACCAAAGTTTATTGTTGTTTTTTGTGGAAGAGGGGGAGCCAGTTTTCGCTTAGTTCTAGTCCATTGTCTCTGTTAAGTTTACTAGGGTGTTTGCGGATTTCAATGGCTTCTCTAATACAGCGTTTGAAGAGGTGATTCTCTTTGGCGAGGATTTTGGTGTCTTCTAGGCGAACCTGGTGTCTAGTTTTGATGGAGTGTTCAGCTAGGGCGGAGGTGCGGATGCGTTCATTCTTGATGTCAGCTCCATGTTCTTTTATCCTAACTTGGAAGGAGCGACCGGTTTCACCAATGTAGCATTTACGGCATGAGCACTCTATTTTGTAGATTCCTTTGCCATTGTGAGGGTTAAGTTTGTCTTTAATGGATCTCATGCTCTGTTTGATGGTTACAAGGGGTTTGAAGGAGGTTTTAATCTCTTTTTTACTGAGTATTCTAGCAATTCTATCGGTTACTCCTTGGATGTACAGAAGGTAGGCACTTCTATTCGGGTTTTGTTCTTTAGGGGCAGTGTGGTTATTGCGGGTTGTTTCTAGGGCTTTGTTTATTGCATTCTTAATGTCTTTTTGTTTATACCCTATGTTCCTAAAAGTCTTGGTAAGGTGATCTGTTTCCTTATCAAGGTGTGTTTCATCAGATATTCTTATGGCTCTAGTGGCCAAGGTTTTTAAGACACCTAGTTTTTAAAACCCAGGCTCTTTGTCCTGAAGATGGATCCTGATCTAGATCCGAAACATCGACAATCTATTGACTACACTGTGGCTTTTCCGATCCAAACCGTAAGTCTTGTTTGTTATTTTCTAGGTCCCTCTTGTTTCTTACTAAGAGGATTTTTATTTCCTTCTCGGGGATCCCTGGGTGAAACATCTCGAGGTTTTATTTCTAGGATTTTATCTTTTACCAGCTGCTTTTACCTTCTGGGCCTTTAGCCCCTTCTTCCCATGAGATAAGGTGAAATCCTACAAACAGGTCAACCCAATGTCTGGACAAGGGGGATGGGATAAATGAGTGGGAGGAAAGATGAAACAATGGCGCTATGATGGGAGCGGACGATGGATTTTCAAAAATCCCCCCAGTGGCAAACCAAGACCTATGGGCACAGGCTTGCTAGGGCACCCTGTAAATCTCCCCAAGCATGTTCAAGTGGGCTAATGTAAGATCCAAGCAGTTGTTAGAGATAAAAGGAATCAGATGCATATATTAAAGGTTTCAATGATCAAAAGTGACACATACCATGATACCTGGACCAATTACCTCATGGAGGAAGAACCTCTTCTGATACAGGACCAAGTCGATGGTGATGGATGCTTCTGCTGCTGACAAGATAAAGCTGATGGAAGAAGAAAAGGATGGGCCCTCTAGGGCCATGCTCAGGTCAATCCTTCTCTCGGTACTCCATGTCTAGGACCTATGGGCCTCGAGACATGATCTCCTAGTTATCCCTAAAAATCGGGGATAACAAGGTCAACAACTATAAACTAAAACTTGAGTGTAAAGGAAAAGGGTACTCACCTGTCTTTTATGTGCTCATGACTCGAGGTTGGAGTGGAATAAGAACTCATGGTTGGGGAAGTTACAATTCTCACAAACACCAATCTATGAAAATAGGCATCAACTCCCATTTCCAAAATATATGCATCCCAAATTTGCATTTAAAAATTCCACGTTCCATTATTTCATTAAATATTTCCCACCAAACTCATATTGACATCCTGTTGGCCATTAGAATAGTATAAGACCATATGAATGAATTGTATTCAAGCAATTAAAACAATGAACCAATTATTGGAATTTCCACAATATTTTGCACAATTCTTACCTAAGGAATGAGCACAATTCTGTGAATGAGGATGATATATTATTTCCAAATGAAATCAGCCTTGCAGTTGAGAAACAAAGATAGTTGAGAAGAGATTCAATTGGATCTGTTCAAGAAATTTCGTGTTCTAGGGGTTCATTGTGAATGGTTGTATTTGGAATGTGTGTCACAAATTCAAAACTGTAATATTTGACCAATCGATGTGCAAGAGGATCTAGAATCTAATTGACAAGTAATACTATTAACAATTTGATAGAAGATAAGAAAAGAAGAATAATTTGAGCATTGCAATTCTCAAGAACCCGTCGAAAGAAAAATAATCATCCAAATATGAAAGAATACAATACAATGCAGTTGAATGCAATAGAATTGAATTAGTGCTCATGCAACTATGCTAGGCTTAACTACATTCAAAGCATGAGAATACATGCCTTAATTAGCCAAGTGCACTTTCATGAGGGAGTTAACTTGGATTTTACTAGCCAAGTGGAGTAAACTAGCTCATAATAGACAAGTGGAGTAAACTAGATCCTAGAAAATAGGATCTACTCCTCAAGTGCACACTTATTCCTAGAAAGTAGGATCTAACCCTTCAATGGAGGAAAAAAGAACTCCTATCCCATGAAAATTGGAATTTTCCTAAGATAAATTGCTAGAATTAAGGGATGAATCTCAAGGGAGTTCTAGGACAGAGAAAATTATGCATGTGAGAGAACATGATGCATGTACACCGACACCACCCCTTTAGCCTCGTTACCCCCTCAGGGGTGAAATTTTTTGGATACCCTATCAAGGGTGTCATGTTGCTGCTTGCATGAGGTGTCATGCTCATCTTCACTTGATTCAGGAAAACTTATTCTTGATCTCCACTAGAAACATGATCGTGCTAGCTTAGCTGTAGTGTAGCTCAGTTTCATCCCTGCTCCTAAGATGATAGATGCACTATGGTATAGTATGGTTTAGTTTGCTTCATTTGATATCCCATGTATCAATACCTACTTAGACATGATGATATACATTTTTATCTCATTGTAAAGTGGTAAACACCTAAAGATTGTCTGTTGGCATTTCATAACATTACATGGTTTTATTACTTGCCTCGTAGTACATTGGGGAACATGTTTTCTGTTAGAAGTGTGTTATTTATTGGGTTAAAATATACCATTGGGTGTCTAGGCTAGATAACATTTTCCATATCCCAACCATGCTAACCATTTTTCACCTCTCCAGTATCATTCATTCCATCCACATAAAAAAATGCATCATGATCATGTATAATTTTTCAAAAGTCAAAATTGAAGTTTGAATCAATAAAGCCACTAAGTGAAAGAGGTGAATGGATAAAGTTAAAAGAAAAATATTAAGCCTAAGGAATTCCCCTCACTATGCGGTCAATTCCTCTAGTCCTTGGTTTGTATCTAAATAAAAGGGACTTGTTGAATAAACTAAACATTTAAAGAAAAAGGCTTAAAGGGGTGGTAAGAAACAATGTCGAGGATATTAGATATTATTTTTGGGATTAACTGCGTAGTGTAAGTCATGAATCTATGACCCATATTCATGAGTCGAGGATGGTAACTCAATGCTAAGCTCCCTCTAGAAGAATATTATAAGCAAAAAATCCTATCCAAATGAAGCTAGATGAATAAATAAATGAATACTAAGACCTGTGCATGTATAATACTTCGAGGGTCATCACATGAACTCATTCCCCCTTCTCTTTCGTCATTATCACTCATTATTGCAAATATTTCACCTAGGTACTTAAGAAATATTGGTTGTCTTAGGACTTGATGCATGTATAAGGGTTAATATTTCCCCCCTTGGTAATACTTAGGCAAGCATTAACACAAACCCCCTTTGTTATGTTTTGCTAAGAGATGTCGCTAGGTGCTACCAATTAATGGCTTGCTAAGAGGCCAAACCCATCACTTTAATTGGGTATTGTGCATTGGGATATGTGTACCATGCCTCAGGATCCATGACACTACCTAGGCATCTGTGATATTGCATTAGGATCCATGTAATCATATATGGCCATATCTACATATATTTGGATTTGTGACAGTTTCCTTGGGATTCATGTACCACATCGAGATACATGTCATGAAAAGGATGCCATGTCATCACACATGTCACATGGACTATTTATATGCATCTTCCTTTCTCAATTGGAAATTGCACGCATTATTTATTCTCCTTGGATCACACATGGGGGGTATTTAATGATTTTAGAGGGTTATTACACATTACGAGGATGATTACACATGGAGATTTGGACCCCATGATGATGTGGAATTTTATTGGGACCTTTAATTTAGGAGCACTTGCTTTGTTGAGACCACACGTGCCTCTAGAGATCACTTGTTTGCTTGTACGACTCACAAGTGTGAGGGTCTTTGAGGAGGTTATTTTTCATGTGGACATTTCCTTGGTTGAGGAGGCTTGTTAGGTGGACGTTGGACCATTTGACTAGACCATGGACCATTCCCTTGGACATGGTCATTATTTTTGAGGGGCACACTTCCCTTGACCTCCATATTTTCCCACACGTGTGGTATTTCATTGTACTTTGACCTCTACTAGAATGTCATCTCACTTTATGAGAACACTATGTGACGTATTTTATTATTATTTGTATTTTCCTATGGTTTTACAGGGCTAATGGTTTTGAAGCTCATGTTTTTGAGCTAGCACATGGTTTTGTATATTTGAGGAGGAGCTTCACCTATAAAAGGAAGAATCATCCTCCATTTCAAATCATTGGAGAATAAAGAAATAAGCTTTCCTACTATTTTTCTCAAGTTTTTTCCATTCAAGTAATGTTCCATGTCCTTCAAAGGAAATCGATAGGGCTATAGCATTTGAAGTGGAAAGGTTATTTTTTGCAAGGAAGGAGAAGCCAAAGAGGTATGAGTTGCTCTATGTTTTTTTCTTTTCCAAGTATTCGTTAGGAAATCATATGAATGTATTTAAGATGAATATCTCTAGGATTTTGTCCTATTACTTCATGGTTCACTAAAGAAACCCTTGCTCAACTTTGGTTATTTATTTCATTATATTTAACCCCCTTTGGATCTACTATCCTTTTCTTTTTCAAGTTTGATGCTCTTCTCCCAAACCTAGGTGAGAGAAAACTTCAACATATTAACCAAGAAACTTCATCAGAGATAGAGAAAACCGCATGGCCAAATGGTAGGTGAATTCCTCATCTATTCTTTAATCAAATATTTATTTCTTTCATCCATAACAAAGTTACCAACTTAATGAGAACTATGACCTCAAAACGAGATCTCTAGCCCTTAAAACCCATATTTGTTCATAAAAAACATGAAAATCAGCCCTCAAATAAAAAAGTGGTGCTACTGGTAGCATCCTTTTTTTTTCGAGGTTAAAATTATAACATTTTTCCACCATAGCTTTAAATTCTTGTAAAATTGCAAACAAAAATCTTAAAATCGATCCTCGAATCAAAAAGTGGTGTTCACGACACCACCTCCTTTTTTTCTAGGTTAAAATTACAAATTTTTTGAAATCATCGTATTGACAATCAATATTGTTATGAAAAAAACCTTAAAATTGACCTTCTAAACAAACCTTAGTGCTAGCGATAACACTCTTTTTTTTCCCAAGGATAATATTACTACTTGTTTGAAATTGTGGCCTTGACCACTATTAACATTGCAAACCAAAACCTCAAAATTATACGCTAAATCAAAACATATTGATACAAATAACACTTTCATTTTTTTGTTTTGAGTTTTAAGTTGTAGTGTTTCTAAAACCATAATGTAAAAAACGAGCACTGTAACAAACAAAATCATAAAATAATTAAATTAATTAATTAAAAACAAATATATAGAAAAAAAAACCAAAAAATATGTAATACATATATGAAAAATTTAAACAAAATACATAATAATTTTATTTTTATTTTTTTATTATTATTTTAATTATAAAAATAACACAAAAAAAAATAAAATTTAAATTTAAATCTAAATAATTAAATTTTAAAGTAAATTAAAAAAAAACACAAAGTTTTATAAAATATATAAAATAAATTAATAATAACAAAAAAAACAAAAAACAAAAATTACACTAATTTTAACTAGTAAAATAAAAAATTTAAAAAGTAAAAATTAAAACTATTAAACTTTAAATACAAATTATATATATAAATTATAAAAATTAAAAATTAAAACTAATAAACTTTAAATACA
>JASDQU010714653.1:0-27042 GCA_032191745.1 Picea mariana
CCCTAGGTGAAGGGATCATCAGACGCAGTTGTCGTATCTGACGCACCCACACACACACACATGCAAAGAATATAATACATACCCAACACCATTGATTGGCTCTACTAGGGGTGAGACATCTGCCTCATCCAAAAATGTTGCTTGCACTACAAAATCAAGCCCTTTAAAGATGAGGTATTGTGTGATGTTTCCCCACTTGAATTTTGTGATGTTATTTTTGGACAAACATATATATGGAAGAGTCATGCTGTTTACGAATCTAGGCCCCGTAGTGTCATTATTACTTTGAGGGATCAAATCTATAGGGTACAAGAGGTAGTCCCAACTACTGCGGTCTCTTTGATCTCCCTGAAGTGGTGTAGAAAGGTGATCTCTCAAACTGCGATATTTTTACTCTTTATGGTCCGATCAAAAGGTGAAAGGAAGATCACTGCAACTGCCAAAACCTCTACATAGAAGAAGTAGGTGTGAAATATAGTAGAAGAACACAAAGAGATATTTTCCTTACCTATTGGGGTGCATTTGCAATGTCAGGTAAAGCACTAAATTGATTTGACACCTGGGGGTCCTCTGCATAAAAACCCTATATATAGATGCTCTAATACAAAGAATGAAGAAATTAAATTCCAGATCCAAGAGATAATTCTAAAGGGATACAATAGACCAAGATACTCACCTTGTGGGAGACTAATTGTTCCAGTTCAGAAGAAGGGTGAGACATGGTGACTTTGTATTAATTACATAGCCATGAACAAGATCACAGTCAAGCACCAGTACCCAATCCCCCAGATTGATCATCTTCTAGATCAACTCAAGGGTGCCAGATTTTTCAGTAAGATTGATTTGAGTTCAAACTACCACCAAGTGTCGATTGAGAAAATTGATGTATGGAAGAAAACCTTCAAGTCTAAAGAAGGTCTCTTTGAGTGGCTAGTCATGCCTTTTGTCTTGACTAATGCCTCGAACAAATTCATGCGGATGATGGATGATCTATTGCAACCATTCAAAAACTTATATTTGGTCATATATCTAGATGACATAATCATATTCAACAAACCCTAGGAGGAATATTTGAAGCACATTTAGAAGGTCTTGGTAACCCTACGATAGCACAAGTTATATGCCAATTTAGAGAAGTTTTCCTTCGACATGTAGAGAATTCAATATTTGGGATACATGACTGATGAGTAGGGTGTGCATGTGGATCCAACCAAGATCCAAGTCATTCATGATTGGTCTACCACAAAGACACTAACCGAGATCCATAACTTATTGGCCCTTGCCAAATTCTACTATAGGTTTGTGTTGAGGTTTTCTCATATTTCTTGGGACCTAAGCCAAGTGACCAAGGGTGGAGCCAAGGACAAGTTTGTTTGGGATGCATTAAAATAGAAATAATTTGAGGATATTAAATTCCACCTCTCCTCAACACTAGTCCTTATTCTTCCAGATTTGTAACAACCATTTGAGATTGAGACATATGCTTTAGATTATGCTATCGGTGCAATCCTCACTCAACATGGGAATCTAGTGGCCTATCATAGTGAAAACTATCGGACGATGTTCACAAATACCCCACCTAGGACAAGATATGTACTCCATTTTGAAGGCATGCCGAAAATAAAATAATTACATTCTTGGAAAGGAAATGATCATCAACATTGATCACAGGTATCTACAACTCATGCAGACAAAAGGAAGTTTACAGAATGACCACCATCATAAGTGGTCCAAGTACCTAGAACAATTTCACTTGAACATCAAGTACAAGAAGGGAATCCCCAACCATGTTTCAGAATACCTCAGTCAACCCATGGTTGTGGCGCTAACCACAGTTCTTAACTCATGTGGGCATGAGACCTCTGAGTGCCCACAATTATAAAACATTGTCTCTAACTTTGTTGCTACCTGTCAGACATTGAGCACATGCAAACTAGTTCTAGAATTTAATCTCTAGGATGGAATGCTATGTCATTTGAGCCATCTCTATGTTCCTTCAAGCGAGCATCCAAAGATGATTTGGGCATATCATTACAGTTGTGCGAAAGGAAACTTTGGCGTGGAAAAATAGTGGCAGTATTGCAAAAGATTTTTTATTGACCGAAGCTTAAATAAGATGCGAGCAAGTATATAATATCCTGCAATTCCTGCACCATTTCCAAACCCTCCATTTAGAAACAGAGGCTATTCACCCCCATTCCTACTCCTGATAGGCCTTGCGAGTCCATATCCATGGATTACATGTATGGTATACCTTCAACCAAGTATGGTAATGGTTGTGTCTTTGTGGTTATTGATTGATTCTCTAAGATGGCATTTTTTACACCCTGTAAGAAGAGTTTAAAAACTCAGGCTACTGCTAATATATTCTTTGAACGTGTTTTAGTTCATTTTGGGCTCCCAAATACCATTATTTCATATTGGGACAATAGGTTCTTGAGTAATTTCTGGTCCAACCTATGGTCAATGATGGACACAAAGTTGACCAAATCAATTTCCTTCCACCTATAGTTTGATGGAAAACAAAGGTAGTCAACATGATGAATACTCATATCCCGAGGATGTACAATTCCAAACATCCACGCAAATGGGATGAGATCCTTAATTATTTTCAACATAACTACAATATATCCCTCTATATCTCTATTGGCCATATCCCTTTCCAAATGTGCTTGGGGTTCCATCCATTTTCTTCCATTGATGTAGCTCTGCCCATTGCAGTTGCACAAGAAGAGTCCTCCCATGCTTAGAAAGAGGTTGATTGAGCAACCAAATTTGTTGAACAATTCCAACACATTCAACAAGAAGTTCATGATATTTTGCAGAAATCCAACACCAAGTACAAGCAACGACATGATTAGAATCAAGTACCACACAAGTTTCAGGTGGGAGATAAGGTATGGTTGCATTTGTAGAAATATCACCTCATAGGACCCCATTAGAAGCTCCTCCCACTTCGATATGAGAATTACACCATCACCAAGGCTATGAGTGAGAATTAATTTAAATTAGGTATCCCCCATTTCCTTGGCTTGCACCCCATATTTAATGTGGAACTACTTCGACCATATTTTCCACCTCTCTTGGGCACTTTGGCCGTGGTTGAGCACTTGACCTATAAAAACTCAATTTTGACTACATTGAGAAGGATACAATTGATCAGATCACGAAAACCAAGACGAAGGACACTCATCAATAGAACATCCAACTCTATCTGGTCATCAAATCACTTCTTCACTAGGGAAAGTGGCTCACCAAGATTTAGATTTAACATAAGTTTCCCCATATGATGGAGGAAATTGATGAAATTGGGACCATTTATTCATAAGTGTGGAGGACTGTTCTAGGTGGATACTAGTTTCCACCCACATGTTTCATTAATTTAGAATGGTTCCACATCTTGGCAGTTTTTCTACAATTTTTCGGGTCCCAAAATTCTAGGGTCGTTTTTAGGCTCTAAACGATGTTTTTTTGATGATAAAACACCCAATATATAGCTAAAGACACATACTAGGTTGTTCAAAATGTGTACTTATCGGCTAGAGATTTCCAACGAGATACCAAGCACCCCAAACGAAGATTGTATGCAAAATTTACACCCCTGGGAAGTTGACGTATCAACTAATGACATCGAGACCCACAAACCTTTTGACGTTTCATCTTCCGGGGTTAGGGTTTTGGATGTTTAGGGTTTTCTCATCGATGCTTTATGTTAAAAATACTTTTCGACCTCTTTGTAATCAACTTGTGAATGAGCGTAGATGACACATCCCTTTCTTCAGGGATAAGCTACCACCATTCTAGCTCGCTTGGGTGCTTTGCATTTTACAGTCTTTTTGATTCCATTCATTAATAGAATCCGAGTTGAAATGTATTACTATGTTTCTTGCAATATCTCTATGTGTTTCGTTGTTATATCTCCACCTTCATGTCATTCTCAATACAATCCAGATCATTCACATTTTTCAACTGGCCCATCCACAATAACATGACAAAATATGGTCTTTGGAAGGTGATATATTTGGCATATTTTCCAATCTTGCAAAATTATTTAAGAAGACAAAACTAACAAATTGTATTATTCGTCCACACTCCCACTTAATTATATTCTAACATGTATTGTTTTGACATAAATAGGATTGAATTAATGAAACTTTGATGGAAAAACATTATCTTCAATGGAATAATCATGCTCTCTAATGATAAATAAGGGAAGTCCATATTGTAGGTTGCATGGAGCCACCACTTGATCCTCCATCACCTGCTCCACTTAGTTGTCCATTATGGGGTACATTACCATTGCTACTGACTCTTGAACAAGATATCAACCTGGCGAGTTGACTTGAATTTTGAAACTTGAGGTACCTGAAAATGGAAAGAGAGAGGGTTTAGAGACTTAAGTTTTCTGAGGGTGTACCATAGCCAAGAATGAACAATAGGAAAGAGAGGCTTGATCCTTTTGTTCCATGCTTGTATTGATTCCAGCCATATCTAAGTGAGATGATGCAGAGATACCTATAAATTTGATCAATGTTACCAAGACATTAAAAAATTCTAAGTGCTACCTATATCATACATAATTTGGGCAAAGAACTCATTTCATTCTACACTATTTCTTTGATCAAATTAATCTAATATATTTTTTTATAAGGAAATGAATAAGTACCAAATTCTAGGGTCTACACTATTTTCTTTGGCCTTAGTTTTTTTGTGTTGTTTGTGTTACATAACAAAAAACATTAATGTAGGAGAGGGAGTATCACATACCAGGGTTGGAATGAAGTTAAAACAAAGCTATTCAACACCCATGAAATTGGATTGAATTCTTCGAAGCTTGGATTTTCAAAGTAGTCATTTCTCTTTGAACTGCTACATGAATCATTGCTTGGAGGTGCAATATATTTTGCAAAGCACTCATTTCTCTCTAAACTCTTTCCCAAATCATTGTTTGGAGGCCCAATACCTTTTGCAAAGCAATAATTTCTCTTTGAATTCTTTCTTGATTTAGGACCTGTCTTAGATGGGACTATGTCGAGATTAGAATTACTATTAATGACTTGCATAAAGGATGCCAAATTATTAACATCGTAAGGTAAAGGAGTGGAAGAACCAGATGTTCCTCCTGCAACAAAGACACAAGTAGACCCCATTGGAGAAGAAGAATATTCATATCCATTCATGTCATTTCCTTTAACTTGGCTTTTCTATTCACTTGCAATATTCAATTCAAGGCAGGGAGAGTCAATAGGACTAGTCCCACTTACCTCATCAGAGCTAATCAGGTCCCTTTCTCCCCATATTATAGAGTCAATCACCATGCTAAGGAGTCCAAGTTGAACCACACTCTCATGGGAGTGGGTCATCACAAAATATCGATGGAACAAATCTCCTCCAACACCTACTACAAGGCCATAGCTAGTCCCTCCTCAATGACCATTATACCTCATTGAAACATATAATGCAACCTTCAATATAGAATAAATTCACCCTCAACCCAATAGGGATATGCCCTCTAGCTATTAGGGACCTAATTTCCCTAACCCCTCACGCAGGTAGAATAATATATTTTCTATGTAATAAAGGCCAAAATTAGTTAATAAGACTTTTTTAATAATGTGAACAAGTCTAATGTAGGAAGACTTAATTGAAGCTTCCACTTCTAGAAATATCTTTCTCTAGAATGTTCTTTAGAAGACAAAATTAACATAAATAAGAGTATAAAGCATGAAAAAACTTTGTCTTGAGAATTATTGTAATAGATCTCTACTTTGCTGGAGGTTTCCCCCTCAAAGAGGCAAGTGAATATTGCTTTCATCAATAAAGGTATTATTATTGGTGTTGTTATTCTCATTATTTTTATTGTTCCACTAGTATTTGTTGCAATATTTTTGTTTCTACTTATTATAATACATCTGGTACCTTAAAAGTGGTATCATAGCTCTTTCCTCTGCATAAATTGTGGGAATTTTTTTTTAGGGTAGAGACGTGTACTATCGACATATTTAAAGCACAAAGATTTTTCATTTAACGGGTAAAACTATGGTTGGGGAAGACTGTACACAATAAATATATATGGTTTCACAGGGTTACTCGAAACAAATGTTTCACCTTGTTGTAAACCTCTATAACCCCTATTGGTACCCCTTCGAGTAGTACCACATCAGACATAATATTTACATGGCCATCACTCCCACGTACCATCAGGTATATCAGTAGTCCCCTAGGTCTCCTAAAACCAACTCTAGATTAGTTGATCGACAGCTTGACTGCTATAGTGACACTAAGAATAAAACTCGTGAATATAATCTCTAGGACCTGGGTAATTGGGTAGAATAAATAAGGGTATGTTTGAACCTCCTTAGTTGGTGTCCTAAGATGTTGGGTCTAGTACTACTCTTCGTCCCCGCATGTATATCATAGAGCTATACCACAAAACAAACCCTTATCTGTAGGAATCCTGAAAGCCCTAACCCTTGGGAAAGGAACATAAACGATATATTTTTATGCAATCCTGCCTCCTTCATTCTAATTGCGACATTCCTAAAAAAAATTCCTGTTAAAAAGTTGGCCAAGTCATCACTGCAATATTCTTCATGCCAGAGTATAACTCTGCACAAGTAAAAACAAAAATAAAAAAATAGTGGTCCCATCTGCACCCTTATTCGAGACTATCATTTTTAAGCCTTTCTTTTTTTAGTGGACTTGACCCCTTCCCGAAACCTTTATTTAAGACCTATCCCATTGGATTTCTCTCTTCGTCCCGATCATTGTGGTACCTATCACTTCTAAGCCTTTTTTTTTCGTGGACCCACCCACCCTTCCTGACACCCTAATTTCCACCTATCTTATTATATTCCTCTTTTTTCTCTGATCCCAATAATATATATCATTTATCCATATTTTTTCTGTGGAACCAATTCCCCTCCCTGACACCCCTCTTTCCCAAATGACCACCACCCACAACCAATAAATCCTTCACCTGCATGCCAAATCCAAATAAAACATGAAGAACATCCAAAGAATGCTTTCTGAACTTTCTTCATCCAATTCCAAATTTTCAACCTTCGAGGCCGAAGTTAAGGGAGAATTGGCCTCCATCCACTCCTCTCTCAACCAATTGTTAAAACAGTCCCATGTCTCTCCCTCCTTTGAACAACCTTCACACTATGAAGGTGAGGAATCTTCCCATAATATGGCCTTTCATTCCAACTCCCTTCATAGGGATCCATGTCTTCCTAGAGTTGAGGTGAACAAATTTTATGGCTCAGATCCCATAGGCTGGGTCACTCGAATGGAACATTATTTCTCCTTGCATGGAATTACTAATGAGTTGCCCAATTTTTATTATTATTTCCTCTATCTAGATCCTAAATCCTGGACATGGTGGCAATGGTGTAGAAAGGCACGTCAAGGGTATGTTGCTTGGACACAATGAGTGCATATTATAGTGTGTGTGTGTGTGTGTGTGTGTGTGTGTGTGTGTGTGTGTGTGTGTGTGTGTGTCCATTTAGAGGCAACCATGCACATAGTGAGTGCATATTATAGTATCCACCTTCCTAATAAGGAATATAGATTCTCCCTTCCTATGTTGAGCCTTGTCTCTCCCACAAGCCTAATCAATAAATTCAGAAGAAGATCTCAATTTAAAGAATTTGGAGACTAATGATTTTGAAACAAATTCTGTTCTTCTAGAATGGGGTTCCTTAATCACATTGAAATAAAAATCAATGACGTCAAGGTGAAACATCTCCTCATCTCCATTAGATCCTCTTATGAGGAAAATCTCTCTATGGAAAGGGGTAAACCACAACAGACGAAATGACACCCATAAATCAACTCTAATATCAAGTATGTTATATAAATGAAATGCTAAGAAGTCAAGGCTAAAATCCTACCTCGTTCATACGTTTGAAGAATACCACCATTGAGCATGCGACCCAAAGATTTATACCTCCAAATTGTACTCAACAACCAAGATACACAAGCATATGGTGATAATATATTAAATTATCATAATCCATTAACATACATGACAAATATGCCCATGGAAAGTAATTCAAATATTTGCAAGATATCAATTGGATGAGAAAAGAGTATTTGAAAGATATCATGGATCTCATGACATGGCCCAGGAACCCGACATAATTTTTAATTTTTGAGCACCAAGCCTGATGTACGCGAGATTTAGTGGAGCAACCTATGTATATGATTGTTGTATAACTGACATGGTGCGTATATGTACAAAAATGTGTATTTTTGGCTCTGGAGTGAAAAAAAAAGGGAACTTCAAGTTTGTTGAGGGAAATGGAAGGCCATCCAAGAAAGCTGCATGGAGTGAGGTAAATTTTGATGTAACATATGCCCCCTTATTTGTGAGGTCAGAGTAATATTTGCTGGAAGTACTAGTTACTCATGAGAATATTACAATCCATAATGACTTTGAACACATGGATTCCAATATGAATTACACTATAGATCCATTGTTGGATCATGTTGTCATTGATGCCAATGGTTTGATTGATTGATGTCAAGTGATTTATTGATGCCAAAGATTGATTGATTGATGATTGATAATATGTATTGTCCTTGATGAGAATGCATAGATGAAGACGGATCAATGAGTTGTCATTGATACATGATGAAAATGGATCAATGTGGTTTCATTGGTATATGATGCATTGTTGGAAAAATGTATAGATGAATCATTATTGTCTTATCATGATTGATAAGGTGCACAAATGGATGAACTCCAAATTGGTCCCCTTATGGTGAAATGCCTCACGGGAAGATGCTTTGTGGATTGAGTTATCCTAGAAGAATGGCCGGAGGACCCATGCTCTCATTATTGTATTATCATGATTGATAAGGTGCACTAATGGATGAACTCCAAAGTGGTCCCCTTATGGTGAAAGCCCTCATGGGAAGACACATTGTAGATTGAGTTATCCTATAAGAATGGTTGGAGGACCCATGCTTGTATGTGGAATAATGAGATGAAGATCAATGAAATTGTTGGTGAAACTGTCCTAGATGGATAGTGCTTGTCATGCCATTTCCGGTGGTATGCGGAATGTCACATAACTCCTCATGGTTTGAGAGTTATGACCTTACGAAGATGAAGGGCCCCCACATGAAGGATTGAAGCCCCCAAGGTCAAAGAATTCAAAGTGACCTAAAAGAAGAAATAATTATTTAAATGATAAAGTAAAGTGAAAAATTCAAGGTGGATTATTTAAATAATAAAGAGAAGTGACAAAATCAAGAAATGATAAAGTAAGGTGACAAAATCAAGAAGGAATATTTAAATGATAAAGTATTGTAGAACTTTCTCTTATGGAAAGTGGTTAACCCTAAAATATGGAAAATAGGTTAAGTGACCTAGAAATGGGTTAAGTGACCTAAAAATGGGTTAAGTGACCTAGAGGAAGAAAGTATAAATAAGATATCAATGGTCTCTTGTAGATCATCCTTTTTGTGGATCAATGGAGAGCTTCTTGTGAAAATATCTTTTGGAGTATTGATGGAGAAATTCTTGTGAGAGATTCTTGAGCATTTTTGGTGTTGAAAACTTGAGCATATTGAATATCTATAGGTTACTAAGGTAACCAAAGGATATCTAAGCCGAATTTCAGAGGGAAGGTGAAGAAAAGAGGACCGAAATTCAAGGGAGGATAAATTCTTTTCATGATGCCTTCTAAGGTGTTTCGGGTAAAAACGTCATAACTTCTTCATAACAAATCCAAATTCAGTGAGACCAATTGTGTTGGTTATATTACAATCTTTATTATTCTTTGTAACTGTTTCAGATTGATTCAACAAATATTTTGTGCGGAGCACACTCTACAAGGTCGCTCTCTAGAATAAGCCAGAATTCAACAAGGTATGCCATTTTTGCTATAACTCTTTTTCTGAGAGGTTCCAAGTAGTGAAACCTGGAGGAATTTCATAAAATACACTAAAGAACATTGTGTATCAGTTTCATATATTTATTCATTACAGGTACAAATTTATGATTATTTCAAGTTAGGGTTGTTGACTAATCCAAAACTAGGCATGGTTGAGACAAGCCGTTGATGAGTTGGCACATACATGAGGTGTATAGTTGATGATGTTGGTACATATTGATGAGTCATTGTTGATGAGTAGTTGACACATGATTGGTATATATTGGTACATGGTTGGATGCACTTTTTTATGGTACAGGTTGATTACAGGTTGTTTGGCACAGGTTGGTGCATGGTTGATGCACTTGTTTATGGTACAGATTGATATCTGTTGAGGATTGTTGCCTCATATCTGTTGGTGTTGAGGGTGTAAGCTGATTCTTTCATTATAAATCTGGTTCTCTTGTAGAGTTGTACTCTATTCAGTTGTTGCTAAAAAACGTCAAGGATTGTAGTCCGTAATAAAAAGAAAATTGTACATACATCTTGTGTTCCTTGTGTCCCTTGTGGTGATGACTTGTTGATGATATATTGATGATATATGTTGCTGATATGTGTTGACATTTAATTGGTTATAAATGACAACAATGAGTAATGAGTTAATGGTGATTGTTAACTACGGAGTTTTGGGAAAAAGAGCCCTACATTGTTCACCCCCCCTCACAGTGTAGTCGGTGTGTCCAACATCCATGTCGATATATAAAATAGTTGTTCATGGCCATGAATAGGTAATACAAAGTGGACATACACCATAGGATTTAATAGTCACGAGCAAGACACAGTGGAGTCCAGTCTCAAAATCAACTGAAGATATCTGTATGCAATGGAGTACAATATGATCTTCCATGATCACTGAAGTCATATAGGTACTGGTCCAATGAAAGACAACAATAGATAAGGGACACTACTACTGTAAGATGAAGGTATTCTACACTATCCACTGAAGGTGCAAGTCTACATCATGTGAATATAGGTTTTAGCACATGAAATGTTCAGGAGTTAAAAATTACGACCTTAGTCCATGAAAGAGTCTTAGTGTCATGATAGTGTTCACTATCATAAAATAAATAGGGGTTAGCATTGGTCACACCCTTGGTATCAAAATTATCGTTATCATGTGTCTTGTCTCAAAGGGATGTACAAAAGGTTCCTTATGTCATTTTCAACCGTTTGAGGGTCAAGTCAAGTGTCCAATCTACTTGTTGCGAATTGAACTGAAAGTTCGCAACATATCAAGAAGTACCTTATGCACTAATATCTCATCATTGTACCTTGGAAACGTGTCAGGGGACATATCATTGTTTTTAGTGCATTCAATGCATCATGTTATTCGGGTTGGTTTCAAGAAACAAGTCTAACAATTTGAATGAAGCGCGCTGCAAACTGGCTGTAGCAGAGAAAAGAGGATTGGATGATTCCAACTAAGTCCTATTCTAGTTCGTGAGACACTAGCTGAAGATTCAGATACACCAAGTACCTCTTTGGTGATTGTGTATTGTTTGAGGGTTGATTAAACTAGATACCGTTGTTACATATTTCTGCACTGCAAACTACTATATATTTTTCTGCACTACAAATTGTTACATGTTTTTGTGGTACAAACTCTTTGCACCAATTAAAGCCCACAACTTTGGTATCCTAAACCCTATCCACTTTCAAGATTTTTATAACAAATAAACATCTTACATTTTACTCTTGCAAACAACAACATTATCCGCTTCCAACCCTGCAATATGAACTATCCATTACAACTCTGCATTGCAAAGTGGCGTTGCGAACCATCTGTTTCTTGATAGGTCAAAACATTTTCGGTTAAGATTCATCCAGGTTTGAGTTTTTAACCTGTCAACTCATATTTTTCTCCTGAGACATGGAAAATCTTGCAAGCTTTTCATAAAATCCTACTTCAATTCACGTTTCAAACCGACATTGTGAACTTAACCACTAGCGCTGCAAACACTCTTTTTTACACAGAGTTGCTTCAATTCTGCCTGTCTGCAACCTCATCCAAGTTGGATTTTTGTTCTTCTTTTCTCACCTCCTACTTGTAGCATGTTAATCCTCCAAATTTTGTTGTGCATACAATTACAACTTAAGTGATGATTTAGGGTCTTCAGCTAAATTTAGCATCCTCATATGATTTCTCCAAGGTTACTTCATGTTTCAAGAGGTTTGTAGCAAGCTCTAAAAGGTTTTTCCCAACTTCTTATGCAAGTTTTTAAGGTTGGAATCATTTTTTAGGTAACCAGGAACCTACAGGAAAGTTCACAGTGCGTGCCATCAAAGGTGATGGGAATTGGTATTTTGGGATAGTTTGCAACAAATTAATACACAACAGAGTCATTTTTTCATCATAGCTTTTAAATTCCTATCTAGATTTTCATGAATTTTTTTGTGGAAATGAATCAAAATATCATGGACTTGTTGACCAAAAATCAATGTTACCCAATTCATTGTTTGGGAGAAAAGTTGAAATCATCACCTACAGGAAAGTTCATAGCGCATGCTATCAAAGGCGCTGCAAACTCTAACAGTTTGATAAATCCGAGATGTAGGAGGGATGCCATTTGTCTGAGGGGGTTCGAATGGTTTCCTAGGAGGTAGTTTGACATGAGGGACATGTGTTCTATCACCACATCAAGCAACATGACCTGTTTCAAAAGGAATTTATCACAATAGACAAGATCCAAAAAAATAGGAGCTAGGTGGATTTTTTGTTTGACCTTGTTGTAACAACTCCTAGAGAAAAGGGAATCCAATGCAACCACTTGGGATTCAACCTATTTATATTAGGAAGGATGATACATTATATATAGGATTTTTTTTTTTGAGGAAATCTTTGGATTCATGATCCAAGAGAGGAGAGATATGGTGGAGTAGTTTAGTTACTCATTTGTAAGCCCAAGGGCATGTTTGTAATCAACATTTCTGCCATTAAAGATTCATGAGAGTTGTTTATTAGATTGTATTCTTTATTTTCTGTTTCTCTTGTCATGCTCTTGCTTGAATATATTGTAGGTTTTGAGGATCATAGTTGCCATTGATTGATTGATTAATGAACAACAAAGGATCTGCTATAGCTTTCCCATTAAATAATTGTTTATTGTTTAAGAAATCTTTAATTTGTTTGTAGAAAGGATCTTTGTACAATGGATGTTCTTCCTTTTTTCATATTCTCTATGCTTCTACCCATAATTATATATAAGCTTTATATAGTATACAATTTGATTGCCTTTTATTTGTAGGATGTTATGACTCCATGCCCAATGGAAAGGTCTGCAAACAGTTTTCTTCCCTCTCCCTTTCTTACTCAGTCTTGTTGATCCACTCAAGTATAAACCTGTTTTAAATTATTGATATTCTGATGGGTACTAGGATTACACCTACAATAGTCTAGGTGTGACTTCTAGTGCTAACAAGAGGAGTTGAGGTCGAACACAATGAGATTTTGTTTGATTACCGATCATTAAGGTATATTGTTAACAAATGAGAGACAACCCACCGATAATGAAAGTAGGTGTTAAGACACCAAGTACATTCCACAAGTGTGAATAAGGGTGTTGAGTTCAAACACTTGAAGAATCCATTGATTAGGAGAAATTTACGTATTCCCACCTATCAATGATGGGAGAACCTGCCACTAACGACTGCAAGCCTCCAGGTACTCATAGGACTCTAGGTCTCTTTTCCATAGTAGATGAGATGAAGTCGATGGAAGGAGACTCACTGAAAGGAGAGCATTAAGGCATCTCTCATAATCCATCATGAGGTACAAAGAAATAGCTTGATGATTAGGAGGCGCTCAGAAAAATAAGATGTTCATGAACCAACGACCATGTGTGTCCCTCACATGCACCAGATGCAAGTAGTGCATGAAAGAGACCCTCTGAATAACATCCAATAAGGAAAATTGTCGACAAAGGTGAGGAAACCACCAATAGGGATAAGGGCATCCAAGACACTACATGAATCCCAATGTGTGAATAGATTTCTTTCCATTGAACACAAGGGAAACCACCCAGTTAGCAACCAATGAGGAAATGTCATTTGTTGGGTTCAAGGTTACCTACCAATGATGAAAGTAGACCCAGGGTGCAAGTTAGGACAACAACTTCATGTGATTCTGAGATACACTGAGATTATTTCCGACATCTAAAGTCAAGAGTTCTGAGAAATGGACAACACAAGCTTTAAACTTCCTTTGAACAAGAGAATGAGACATATGGATAACTCAGGAAACATAGAATTGATAACGATCACTGATAAAAGTTTGTGACGTAGGAAGCATCAACAAAATCTCCATAGGGACTAGAAGAATAACCAGTAGGAGGAGTAAAATCTAAGTAACGAGCTCAACTTCCTAAGGTCATGCTAAACCCAAAATTTGTATGAAAATGGAATCAAAATTTTGTGCTCTATTCAAATGTGACACCACTGCTACCAATAAGAAATAGTATTCTTTTCCCGCCTATCTCTTTTTTGGTTTTCATAGGAAAATAAATGCTATGAAACATGAGAGTAAACGAGTGTCGCGAGTAAGCAACTAGTTCCAAGCAATGGAACATACCTATTCTCAATGCAAGGAAGTGCATGCGGGGTGTGGACACTCGAGGGAATGTTTCCTCTACGAGTAAAAGGTGTCAAGCTGCAAAGGATATATGGAAGGCACTGCTTGGCTAGTGATGAAAATTGCTGAGGAAAGAGGCTTATAAAAATAAAGAGGGAACCAAAAATAGGCTCAACAATGCCAGTAGGATGATGGAATGCAATTACAGCTTAACTAAAAAATGTCCTTTTTCATAGATTTAGTCCCCTAGGCCCGAAAAAGTATAAAATAATACCCAAGAGAACTCTTCTAGCCAATGGTGACTAGAGTATTGCTTTTTAGTAAGTCTACTTGGCCTAGAAAAGGGTTAAAATTATACCAAATAGACGCCCTTTCAAAACCATTTAAAGAGTGTGAAAGAAACAAGTTCACTCGACAATCTTTTCATTTTTTCGGGAGTCAGAAAAGAGCTTAACCAAGAGTCGGGGGGAGTCCCATAGGTAATAGTAATAATTCTTGTGAGTAAGAAAATGGGGTTCGATCGCAAAGTCATGTTGGGACTATAAAGGAACTCCCGATCCTATGGAATAGCTTTTTCATGGGAACCGAATGAAAAAAACGTTCTAACTAGGGCACCCATGTTTGGTAAGTCTCTACCACTCAATAACGACACTTCTAGTAGCAGTGAGAAGGTTCTGTGTCATTGAGAAATGGGTTCGTACCTAGGGTGTGTAAACCACAGTCATACGCTGATGCAAGAATGCAAAGTGGAGTGAAAACCTATCCTATATGATGGTGTCAAAATATACCTGCTAGAGGCACGAACGAGAGATAAGACAGTAGAAATATGTAAAAAACCATGGACAAAATGATTCAGATCTCGGGGGATGAGATATGGGTGGCTTGAATGACGAGAGAGGAGTATGTTAGACATGCCGATATTTCATGAAAATAAGCATGGGAAAAAACATGTAAATGAAGTACCTGGGAGGTGAGGCTCGAAGAGGAGCCTCACCTCTAAAAATAATTGCTAGTAAATCACTCAGAGCTAATTAATCTCACAATGAAGAATAGAAAATATGAGAGAAGCCAAAATGAGTAACTAGATATTATGAGAAGGCTTGCTAGGCCTTTATATAACATTACAAAATGGTCCATTGGACAAAGTAAAAAAGATATCATTAAATGAGTCTCTAACTACCCAACTAACTAAGTAATGGAAAGTAAAACCCATTACAATAATAAAAAGAGCTCATTAAATGAGTCTCTATTATTATAATAATAGATCTAACTACCCAGCTAATTAAGTAGTGGAAAATAAAACCCAATAAAATAATGGATAGGTGAGACTCTCTTTGAACCATATGAGCAACCTGTTAGCCCAATTAATTAATAAGGAGGTGGGTATCTCCTTGATCCACATGGACAATCTATTAGCTTTATAGATTTATGACTTTTGCATTCAAATTTAGACCATATACCCTTTAAAATTCAGATCATTCCCCCCCCATTCGAAAATGATGGTCCCCCATCATTTCACCCATGCTACAAAGAGATCCATGAGTACAATTTTCTAATTCTCAATGAAGGGAAGGGTTTTGTGTGGTTGACCCATAACCATTTACATTAATAAAATGGAAAAATCATGACTTTGGAGGCTTTGAATCTTCTTCTACAAATTTATTCATAACTTCTTCTACAGGTGATGAAATCCAATTCTATCGAAGACCCATTTAATATACTGAAGATATATTTCCATCGATATATGTAAATTGTTCTTAGGTGGCCCATGGAGTGAGAAAAATCTTGCTGAAGTGCCAGTGACACACAACCGTATTGGAAGAAAGACATGCAAATCTTCAATCAATGATATCTCTCAAACCACGAAATGAAATGAAATTCCGTAAAATACCCATTTGAGATGACAGAGATAAATGTACATTGATATAAGGTAATTTATCTAAGGTTTCCTTTGGAGTGAAAAAAACTAGTCCGAAGTTGAAGGGCGCGCGACCATGCTGGTTACATACATGTGTTGTTTCAATTAAGGATATATCATAAACCAGACAATGAAATGCAATTCCGTGAAATACCCATTTGATATATTGAAGATATATTTACATCCATATGTGGAACTCCTTATATAGTTTATTGAGCAGGGATAAAAATACCGTTGAATATGGTGGTACGTGTGACCTTCTTGGGTCAAATACAAGCTGAGATTCAATCGATCATATCTCTCAAACTAGGAAGTCAAATGAGATTCTGTGAAATACCCTTTTGAGATATTGAAGAGATATTTTCCAATGAGATATGGTAGAGATTCTGAAATTTTTTGTAGAGGTCGCACAACCTCTTTGAAGTTGGCTAAGTGTAGAGGGAGACAAAGGATGCCAAGGGTTTGTAGAGGAGCATGGGATGCTGTAGAGGTTGTGGAACCTCTATGGGCAACATGGACACCCTAAAAATTTGTTGAAAATGTTGTATACCAATGGATGTAGTGGATCCATGTATAGATGTATTGAATCCATGTATGGATGTAGTGAATCCATGTATGGTTCTCCTTGTAATGATGAATGAATATCCAAGGGTTAAGAAAACCCTATAGTGCATGTGGACCAACTATGATGCTTACAGTACATGTCCTAAAAAATGGATTCCAATAGTACCAAAAGGAGGTTGGTGATTGTTGCAAATGTTTGAACCCACAACATGCTTCAAACCCTTGATTTTATGGAGAGCGTACCTGCTCTGATACCATTGATATGGATATCGAGGGATGAGATATGGATGGATTGAATTCTGAGAGAGGAGGATCTTAGACATGCCAATATTTCATGAAAAGAAGCATGGAAAAAAATGTAAATGAAGTACTTGGGAGGTGAGGCTCAAAGAGGAGCCTCACCTCTAAAACCAATTACTAGTAAATCACTCAGAGCTAATTAATCTCACATTGAACAATAGAAAATATGAGAGAAGAAAAAATGAGTAACTTGATATTATGAGAAGGCTTGTTAGGCCTTTATATAGCATTACAAAATGGTCCATTGGACAAAGTAAAAAAGAGCTCATTAAATGAGTTTCTAACTACCCAACTAACTAAGTAGTAGAAAATAAAACCCAATACAATAATATAAAGAGCTCATTACATGAGTCTCTATTATTATAATAATAGATCTAACTACCCAGCTAACTAAGTAGTGGAAAATAAAACCCAATACAATAATAGAGAGGTGGGACTCTCTTTGAACCATATGGACAACCTGTTAGCCCAATTAATTAATGAGGAGGTGGGTATCTCCTTGATCCACATAGAAAATCTATTATCTTTATAACTTTATGACTTTTGCATTCAAATTTAGACCATATACCCCCTAAAATTTGGATCACAAAACCACTTAAAATCAAGTCTTTCCACTGTGCTATTAGTCCATAAGGATAAAAATAGAAAAGATAGGGTAAAACTATACAAAGTGGGTAAACATGTTCTTTTAATAGTAAAAATAAGAAATTTTACCATACCATTTGCATTTTTCACCCACATAGTTCTTTTTAGGCCATTTTACCCATGTTCTTCTGGTGGTGATTACGGGAGCTATGATCAATGAAATCAACAATCGTCTGGACCAAGTAAGTACCCATCCCATTTACTTCCATTTTAATGCCTTACATTTAAGTTTTAGTCCCCATTTTGTGAGTATTAGAGGTCGTTACATGGAAACTAGGGTGTACGCGGTGACAGATCATCAGGTCGTGTATACGATGCCATATACGAGGGAAAAATGAAGCCTTCATGCATATATGAATCCCTATATGCATTTGTCATAAGGTTATCCCGCGTACAAGTCTGTGAACAAGTTTTTTGAAGGGTTTAACTCAAAAAATGATCTTTCCTTTGCAGGATGGTATTGAATGGAGGGAAAGGGAGCATGAGGAGATAGATGCAATAGTGGGAAGAGATGAAAGGGCCCAACAAGATTTGAAATGATGTGGCATTTATAAATTTTGGGCTCTCAAAGGAATGAGGGCTCAGGTGAGGTTTCTCCAGTTACGAGTAAACTATTGGGATCCAGATACAAAGTCCTTCAATCTCGATGGGAAAAAAATGAGGATTGAAGTGGACGACATATACTTTATCACAAGATTGTCTCGCTGGGGAAAGGTAGTGAATATCAAGGCCCGAGGGGCTGTAGGTGGTATGAATATGGAGGATTACATTGCCACCCACTGTGTTGCAAGAATAGATAAAGTAGGGAGCCAAATCCCTATCAGGGTGATTGAGAACCCGAGTCTAAATATCGTCGTTCTTGTAATCACATGGATTTTAGGGTTGGCCTTGTTGCACTAGACATCAAGGCCACTCATGTTCTAGGTGGTGGACTGTTTAAGATCCACTGTTTATGACTAGTGTACCTCATTGTTGGCCAAAATGAAGAGCGAGTTAACGGATTGCAAACAAGGTTTAATGAGGAATTTCGGATTTGCATCCATACATTGTAGTTTTTTCTTTGAGATGGTTCTAGGCTTGAGACCTAGAGTATAGATTACTCCACACAGACTGCATTATCCAACCATGTCAGGGTGGACCAACATTATGAGGAGGCTAGGAGGTGGTAGGGTGTCAACCCCCTACAATGATGAGTTATTTTTCTGGTGGCGCCGACAGGTCATATCCCTTGGCGACTATCCTTACAAAGGGATCAACTACAGAGGGGACCCTGACATGCCATTGACACCAGGTTCCACCTACAGTGATATTGGTAAGAAATGATTTTTATATATTTCATTTTTTTGAGTTTTCCAATTTTGATAAAGGAAAAATAAAAAACACAAATATTTTTGTATGGTATCAAGTATTAGCAATTGATTTTTTATGTAGACGTAGGTCCGCAACCACTAGAGGGATTCCCATGATGTGACAAAGGGGTTGAGGAGATGAACTAGTAGGCAGAGATGCAGAGAGAGTGCTACATAATGCACATGGGAACCTGTCTCGATTGACACACATGATTCCTATGGTTCAAGTGGAGGATCCTCCAGAGGCGATGTAGCGACAAGTAGTGGGTGTAACCCATGCGTGGGTGCGACTCTTCCAACATTTTGCAAATGCCATAGTGTGCTATCATGATACACATATGGCACCACATGCATATATGCCATGGTTGTGCTATGCACCAACCATATATGTATTTTGATGGTGTTAGCCCCATTTTGTACTATGACACCAAATGTTTTGAACTTGAAAGGATGAAATATAAAAATTTTGGTCTTCGACTGTACTTATATATGTTACAATGTATATATGTATGAATCTGTTTTATTTACTTAGTTATGTGACAAATGGAAATCTAAAATGTAATTATCATATGCATCAAATACTTGATTAGAACTTCTAGGGATGTGATTATAAGTAAGGAAATCAAAGTATCATTCCAAAAGTCGTACCCGTAGGAATCATTGGAGTAGAGTAGGATCTCTCACATGGTAACTTCCATTAAAATGACATACAAATAAATGGGAGTCTAGGATAACTTATAAAGATAGAACACCATGTGAAATGGAATCATGTAATAGCTCTATACCGATGCTATAATTAGCCACATTATTCGTTGATGGCTCTCGACGAATGCCACCTGAAGACATTGGTTGACCCTCAGGTGAGTAAATGACCCAAGTGATGGAAGTCGTGTTCCTCATATGATGAATAGAACCGTCCAAAAATCCTAAGTAAAACAAAGATTCCATTGACATCTTCCAACTAAGGGGAAAACTTGATAAGCAAGTTGATACCACAAAGAAAAGATAAAAGAGTATATACATTAGGATACACTAGTATACAAAGGTCACGCTCGAGTTTGAGGGATCAAGTGTAACACCTTTTAAGGTAGAGGCCATTTCTAGGCTCATCCAACATATTCCCCTCATAATCTTCTAATTCATAGGATCCTTTCTCTAAGACACGTCGCATGATATAAGGACCATGCCACATGGGGTTGAACTTACCTTCCCTAAACGGTTCTTTGGCTTGGTCATAAAGGAGAACCAAGTCACCCTCAACATACTGTCAGGGACAGAAATACCTATTGTATTGAAACTTAACACGTCCTTTATTCACTTCGATAGCTGTAGATGCATCTCTACGCTACTCATCGAGGTGCTCTAGGTGCATGAGGCATTTCTCAATATCAAATGCGTCAGGTAGGAGATAAATTTCTAGTTTAAGGGATTAGATTTCACATTCAATCAGAAGAATCGACTCCATGCTTTGTACTAACTAAAAATGAGAGAAACCAATGGAAGTATTTACCGTGTTTCGATATTCCCAACGTGCAGGGTAAAGCATCACATGCTAGTCAAATTTACTCTGGTTGACAATTTTTTGCAAAATTCTCTTGAGAGATTTATTCACCACCTCTACTTGTCCATTTTCCTGGGGATAATAAGAGGAAGAATGACCATACTTAAACCCCATTTTTTATGCTAACTCTTTCATCGTTTCATTCTGAAAGTGACTTCCATGACTAGTGACAATCTCTTTTGGTATTCTTAACTGGGCTATAATCTAGTTGAACACGAAGAATGTTGCAGCCTTACCATCATATTTAATGGTAGGCATGGCCTCTGTCCATTTATTAAAATAATCCACAACCACGATAATATGATGGTTCCCCCCATCCAAGGCTGGGTTAAAGTCCATAAAATCCTCCCCCCTCTTGGTGAAGGGATCGACGATGATGACTAGGTGAAGAGGGGCTGGGTGTGAGTGCATTTTCTGAGCGAACACTTGGAAAGGGTGACACTTCTTGACCGCTTCGATGCAATATTTAAAAATTGATGGCCAAAAATAACTGACTCACAACATATTTTGGGCTATTACAAGCCTAAATAAATGACCACCACAAGCCCCACTGTGACAATCATTGAGGATAGCTTCAACTTCCCTGTGAGTCAAGCAAAAGCGTAATATATTATCCACCCCTCGATGATACAAAGTGTCATCGATAATAATGTAGTTCTTATCCTGATGACATATACGGCATCGATCATCTCTCGATAGATGCTGGGGTAGCTTCAAGGTTTGAAGGTAGATCAAAATGTCTCCATACCAGGGTTTGAAGATGAGATAATAAAAATATGTTCATCCACGAATGAATCATCATGAAAAATTTCCTCATCTAGTCGAGGAAAGTCCGACATCAATTCAGAAAAAAACTAGCGATTTATTAGATTCACAGAAGCAAAATCGAGATCAAATTCTTGCAAAATAACAATCCACTTATTGTATTTATCCCCTATGATACATTTGTTGAGGATGTATTGAAACTGATTGATATCCACAACTACAATAGTGTTTCACAGTAAGATATAATGCTGTAATCTCTGAACCTCATGTACAACAACCAAGGCCAACTTCTTTACGTGAGAGTATTTAAATTAAGCACCAACCAGGTTTCAACTGAGATAGTAAAAAATGTGCTCATGGAGCTCATCATACTCATGAAATAGAACTGTACCAACCATCCCTTCGGACGTGACAATATAAAGAAAATAGTCTCTACTATAGTCAGGAGGCTTCAACATAGGCGCCGATACCAAGGATTTATTAAGAGCATCAAAGGATTCTTGGGCTTGCTCATCCCATATAAACAGAGTGTCCTTCTTCGAAAGATGCATGAAACCTTTAGTTAAATTGACATAGCTCACTATGAAACGACGCAGGAAGTTAGCCTTCCCCTATAAACCTTGAAGTCATCGAATGTTGTGTGGGGGATGAAACCGAAGTATTGCCTCAAACTTCATAGGATCCACCATGATCCCATGCTCAGACACTATGAATCCTAAAATATGACCATACTTAATGTAGAATATGCACTTGTGAGGGTTCAACCAAATGCGATAATAACAACATCTCTCAAATACTAGTCAAAGGTGAGTTGAGTGATCTACCCTATTGCGAGAGTGAGTAGCGAGATCATCTAGGTAAGCTTCGACGATATGCTTAAGATCATGAAATGCAAAGTTCATGGCACGTTGGAAGGTAGCTCTAGTGTTTTTAAGACTGAAGGGCATTTTCTGGTATGCAAAGGTACCCCGAGGACAAATAAACTCCATCTTATGTTGATCCTCAGGTTTGATTTGAATTTGATTATACCCTAAAAATCCATCCATAAAGGAAAAGACTTTGCTTCCTGCACACTCGTCAAGAATCTATTCAATGAAAGGAGTGGGGAAGTTATCTTTAGGACAGGCCTTGTTCAGGTCTCTAAAATCCATACACACGAAGACGGTTCCTTTCTTTTTATCTACGAGAACAAGATTAGACACTCATTCAGTCAAGGGAACCAGGTAGATGAAACTAACATTAAGTAGCTTCTCTACTTCTTCCTTAATAGCGGGGGTCTTCCTAGGATTAACAACTCTAAGACGTTGCCGAACAAGTTTAGCATTTAGATAGGTTTTAATCTCATGATTGAAAATGATGGGGTTTATCCCTGGAATCTTTTCATATGACCAAGAAAATACATCTCAAAATTATTTGAAGAGATTGGTGTAGATTTGAATTTCTTCAGGCGAACAATTAGAAATGATATATGAATTCTTGATTTTACCAAGGGTACAAGAGATGTCGATAACAATAGTAGGAGAAATATTTTCCATGTTTCCTTAGGAATAAATTCCATGCGTATCTAATGGAACCACGACGTGACCGATCATCTCACTCAAGGTAGATCTAAATTCATCCTGTTCAATCTTAACAAGATATGAGAGAAAATAAGATCAATGATGCATATCGTCTCAAGGCCTATCAGGACCAGACATGGCCTCTAAGATGGATTCATCCGAAGGTAAAGTATTGTTGAGGAAATCATGTGAACAATATGATCACCTTTTCCTTCCATGAGGAGGAAGGATCTGGGTCAGCAGTAGTGTCTATAATATCCCGATACACAACTTCTGCTGCTGACAATGGCATTTCAATCCCAATGTGTGACTGAACTTCATAATACATAGTCGAGGAAGGTAGGGTCCAAGGGTTGTTGAAATGCAATGCACATAAAGGAACATACCTCATCGATGACAAAGACTCACTGGAAATGGAATGAATATGGTGAATTGGTGCCATGAAATCAAAACTACCCATCAAATAGGAATACATCCCGACACCAACATTGTCAGTTTCCTACTGAGAATTATCAATCAAAGGGACCGAAGGTCCAACCGATGCACTAGGAATAGAGTGCACAAAGGACAACTGATCAATCATCACTATCTTTCCTTCATGAGGAAAACATAAAATGAAGAAAACTGACGACACAATGGTAGTCATGGAATAAGTCCAATTATGCCCTAGTAGTAAATTTTAGTCGAGAGGTGCATCAACCGCCTCAACATCGACCTCCATAATATTTCCACCTAACTATATTGGGAAAGTGGGAAGGATCCCGTGGGGTTGAAATGAAACCCCATAGAATGCAGTCAACATAATCATAGATTGAGACAGGGTCGGAGAGCTAATGAATTTCCAACAGGTCGGGGACATTACACATGTCGCAACACCTTCATCAATTACAATACGTTTGATGGTAATTTTGGTATACTACACATGGATTTGAAAGGCCACGTGGTAAGGGAAGCGAGGATTAACATCCATGACATCAAACTTGATAACCGTTGAACCACATGGGTCTAGAGCTCTTAATGCAGATAACAAGGTGTTCCTCTGTGAGGGACATGTCTGGAGCACCTCCAAATCCGACATTGCGCATGGGATTTGGCCAAAATATTTGACAATCGAATAGTTTTGGGCGGCTCTAGCATTAATATTGTGGGAAGAGCGTTTAAGTAATCCTTTCAGAATACGAGGTAGAAGTTCCTACTTATCGATCTACAAGTGTGTTTCCAGGGGAGGAGGAGGCTTTGGACCTAAAACAATCTCTAAATAAACATAATCACGAGATTGAGTGGCTACATCAATCTAAGACTTAACCATATTGACGCATATATGGCCACCTTCATGTGCCGATGGGTTTTGACTCCCATACAACACATTTCCAGTGTTGGAGGTCCCCAAGGCCATATGTTGGTTATGTGGAAATGGGTTTGTTAGCACGACGGGCGATTGTGATAAGAGCCTCAAGGCTTCCTCGATTTTTGGGAACAAGTGGGTAAGGTGATAATCTTTACAAAATTTACAGGGAAACTTCACCTTTTTCTCCTCTTTCTTTCCCTCAAAAAAATTATTTTTTGATTTATCATTATTACCATCGTCCTTGGATTTATTATTATGTTTCCCACCCTTACGATTATTACCTCATCCTTTCTTCTTAGTCCCTATTGGTTGTTAGTTACCATTCAAGTTAGATGACGACTATACAAAATACACATCCGTCGACTAGGTGGTGGTGGAGGACGAAGCCAAAGCTTGTCCTGCTACAAGGTGGATAAGAGACAAAAATTTCAACTGGTTCGTCACCAAGTCTATAGTCTTAGCATTTGTATATCCTATAATGCCATGGGCATGAGGTTTGATATTTTGTCTAGGATCATAGTTTGACTATGGTGCATTAGAGAGAATTTCATAAATATGGATTCTTGATCCATATGGATATTGGTGGCCACCCACCTTTTCCAACTGGCTCAAAACAGTTTTCTGACAATTTTGGTAATTTACTATTTTTAGCAGTTTTAACTTCCGGGGCCATTTTGAGGGCCTAAATGAAGGTTTTTAAATATCTATCTCCTTAATGATAGCCAAAGGCATGATTGAGCCCCCAAAATGAATCTCCTCGATGATACCTTTCCAATGGGCTATCACATGCCTAAAACGGAGATCGTACGCAAAAGTTACGACCTCGGGAAGTTGATGTACTAACTTACCCAAACGGGGCCCACATTACTCTTGGCGCTTCAGAGGGTTAGGTTTTTGGATGTCTAGGGTTTTTGACATTGTTTCTTATTGTAAAAAGGCCTTCAGAGCCTCATTGTAACCTTCTTCTTGCGAATGCACACTGCCGTCACATCTCTTCTCAGAGATAAGTCGCCACCATTCCAGCAAGCTTGTTTCCGCTGCATTTTACAGTTTCATCTTATTTCGTTATTGAATAGAAAACCAATTTGACTGTATCTTTGTTACTTTTTTGTTAAGAACCTGTTAATAATCTGTATTCATTTCATTCTGCTCATAAAATCTGGATTAGTGGTATCAGAGCGGTCTGCTCCTTGTTGTCTTAATGCATGTCCCCAACGAGGTCGAAGTACAAAGAGTTGGGTCTCGAGCTGTTTCTCTTAAGGAAAGAAGCTCTCGCATGCCCAAACGACCTCCCATGGCAATAGAAAAGAAATATGATGGGACCAGAGATCCTTTCAAACCGTTGATTGAGGAATCCCTCACGCAACAGAGGAACAAGATGATGGATAGTTTTGCGCAAATCCTTCGGCGGCTACCGACAAGTGATGCATCTTCTTCGAATGGAGGCGCCACCCCCTTCAAGGTACAAATAAACTTCGACATTCATATATTTGAAGTTCATATGGACGCAGATGTTATAGACAAGTGGTTGAATCTACTAGAAGGGTATTTTTTTGTCCATAACTTTTCGAATAAAGAAAAGATTACTTTTGCGCTCCTCAAAGCCATTCCCCATGTCAAAGATTGGTGGGAAACTTTCTGTGAGAAAAAGGAAATAGAGGAAACCTCATTATTTTCAGTCACGACCACCTAGGAATCCTTCAGGGATGCTATTAAGGAACAATACTACCCTTTCGGAAGTTATGACGACCTGTATACCAAATGGACCACATTGCGGAAATAAAGAGACCAAGGAGTGCCAGATTTCACAAATATCTTCCATACCTTGCGCACCAAGTTGGGTATCAAAGATTCAGAGCGACATTTGGTGATCAAGTATCGTGGTGCTCTGCATAGATACATCCAGACCGAAATGGAATTTCTAGACATCTCATCCTTGGGTGCGGCCTACCGATATGCTGTCAAAATCGAGCAGAAGCTCAAACAAAAGACGCCCCAACCCATCGAACAAAGGACATAGCAAATATGGAGAGTATTAGGAAAACCATTCCAAGCTACAAGCAAAGAAGGACACCAGAAAGACAAAGAAAGATACCAGGAAGTGGTGTGACTTCCATAAGAGCCCTTGGCATAACACTGCTGACTGTCGCTCAAAGTAGTCGATGGTGGCCGAAGTGAAAGCCTCTAAATCAGATGTAGATTATGACTCTGAGCCAGAACCAGAAAGGGGAAGATAGATCATTGATGTGGAGCCCAGTGCCACTGTTGCTACCACCGAGCTCCATCCTGGTGAACCAGACGAGCAAGAAGAAGAAGAATGCCTCTTCCATTCACAGATGTGGGTAAAAGGCACCCCGCTACACTTCATTGTTGATAGCAGTAGCCAGAAGAACCTCATCTCAGCAGAGGTCATCAAGCGGCTGAGCTTGCCAACAACGATGCACCCACAACCGTACACCATTGAATGGCTCTGCCAAAGAAGTGATCTTCACGTCAGCCAACAGTGTCAAATGTTGTATGGC
>JASDQU010714654.1:5399-19972 GCA_032191745.1 Picea mariana
ACTTTAATTGTAAGTTGATTCATTTTGAAGATAATAAAAGAATACTTTTCCTGTCCCAATGCATGAGTTATATGTGGTTTGTGTGATTTATGCTTAATTTCTAACCCTCAAGTAGAAAAGTAGCATGCATGCGTAGTTGTTTGTTTTGATTGCAGGATTACTTTGGAAGGAGCAGCGCAAGCAAGCGGTCAAAAGCACAACGAAGGATCTACACCAAACATCAGTAAAAAAGGTTAGTAGTTCCTTTCCATGCATGTATCGTGAAAGAGGAGTTTAAGTTTTGGGTGGTAGGTTAAAAGGTCATTTCTTTACGGTCAAAATCTGCATGCAAGCCTAACCCTAGTTTGCTAGTCCATAGGGTATTATTTCCCAACAACAATCCCCCTAGGCCAAGCAGTGTCGGGGTGCCTCTGGTGGAACGTTCTCTCCTTCTCTGGTGCAAAGTCTCTGATCATCCTTTGCCCTGCCTCTGCCCCCTAATGGGGTCTTAGCATCCATCTGGTGGGCTCTTCAACTCCATGGAGGTCCGAATTGATCATCTCCCCATGTGTAGCGGTCCAAATGGTAACTGTCCGTCGGGCATGGTCCTGCACATCAAAAGCTATGCCCTCCATGGGCTCATCAGTCACAGGGATCATAGCAATGTCAATCACCTCTCATCATTAATATTATTAAACATATGCATAAAATCTCTAATACATCTGTCAATAGCTTAAAGACATTACACAAGCATGCTATACAAATCTGGAGGAAGAGACAAAACGTTCTATTGGGCTAGTGTCCATCGGAAAAGGTGAGTTCCTAGAAGAAAACCTCATCAAAACCATGTGAGTGGGTGATGTGGTTAAGGGAAGTCCAAGCAAGTGGGTGCAGTGAGGGCCAAGGATGGAATGTGTTATCTGTGGGTGCCTTTGTAGAAGGCGAGTTGTATCTGTCATAGATGCACCCTTTCCAAGCCCATTCTTGCCTTTATTTTTTTTATTCTTTTATTGCTTTTCTTTTTCTTTTTGTTCAAGAGTTAACCATGGGACACTGCCCCGGTGTGGTGACCAGTGGTGGCAGCGTTACCCACAAGTACTTTCACAGAAATGAAAAGGCTGGCTCGTGATGAGACCCCCTTTCCCTTGGCCATGCAACCAAGAGTCACTGCCCTGGCGTGGTAACCAGTTGGTGGCAATGCCATACTGCTAGGTACCCATGGACCTAATAGGCTGGCTCGTGATGAGACCCCCTATCCTCTGACTAGGTCTTGTTTTATTATTTTTCCGGGTCCCTCTTGTTTCTTGTTGAGAAGCCTTTTATTGCTTTCTAGGAGATCCCTGGGTGAAGCATCTCGAGGTTTTATTCTTAGGCTTTTATCTTTTACCATCTTACTTTTACCTTCTGAGCCTTTAGCCCCTTCTTCCCACGAGATAAGGTGCAATCCTGAAAATAGGTCAACCCAATGCCCGGACAAGGGGAGTGGGACAAATGAGCGGGAAATAGGATGAAATAGTGGTGCTATGATGGGAGCGGACAATGGCCTTTCAGAAGTCCCCCAAGTGGCAAACCAAAACCTATGGACAAAGGCTTGCTAGGACACCCTGTCAATCCCCCCAAACATGGTCAAGTGGGCAAATGTAAGATCCAAGCAGTTGTTAGAAATAAAAGGAATCAGATGCATATATTTAAAAGGTTTTAATGATCAAAGGTGACACATACCATGATACCTGGACCAATTACCTCATGGAGGAAGAACTCTTTCTGNCCAGGGCCATGCTCAGGTCAATCCTGCTCTTGGTACTCCATGTCTAGGACCTGTGGGCCTCGAGACATGATCTCCTAGTTATCCCTAAAAAGTGGGGATAACAAGGCCCATAGGGTATTAAAAAGTAGCTGGAAAAAGTTAAAAGCCAAAATGAAACGTTGAGATGTTTCTCCCAGGGGTTCTCGAGAAAGCAATAAATAGCTTCTCAGCAAGAAAAGGGGACCCGTAAAATAAAATAATACTCAAGGTCTAGTTGGTGGATAGGAGGTCTCATCATGAGCTGACCTATTAGGTCCATGGGCATGCAGTGGTATGACACTGGCATCCATCTGATCACCAAACCAGGGTAGTGGCTCTTGGTGGCATAGCCAAGAGAAAAGGGGTCTCATCACGGGCCAGCCTTCTCATTTCCGTGAAATGCTTGTGGGTAACGCTATCACCATTGGTCACCACGCCAGGATAGTGTCTTCCAACTATTCTCTTGAAAATAAAAAGCAATAAGGCAAAGAGTAAAAGGCATTTAATGGGCTAGGAAACAATGACATCCATGACAAGGTCCAGCTCGCCCTCTACAGAGGCACCCACAGGTAAGACCTACATTTCCCTGTTATCACTGCACCCCTTGCCCAAACATTCCCTACACCATCTCATGCATTTACATGACCTAGATTGGTCTTCACCTGGGAAACACCCCAAACCTGAGGAGAATTAGCCCAATAGGACATCCTGAGACCCTCTCCAAACCTAGCTTGTTAAAATTGCATAACGTCTTTGAGAATTTGTCTGGGTAAATGGGGGTTTGATGCACATGTTTGGGTAACTTGATTATTAAGATGTGATTGACATTGCTATGATCCCTGTGACTTATGAGCCCATGGAGGGCGTACTTGTTGTTGTTGAAGGACCATGCCTGACGGATAAGTACATATGGGGAGATGATTAGTTCGGACCTCCATGAGGCTAAAATCCCACCAGATGGATGTTGTGACCCCATCCAGGGGCAGAGGGATACCAGAGGCTTGCACCAAAGAAAAAGGAGGACGTTCCACCAGAGACACTTTGGCAGGCCTGGACCTAGGGGGGTCTTACCTTTCCACCATGACGTTGGCCCTTGAAGGCCCATGACGTCATCATATTGAGCATTGACGTCATCCAGTTAGGGTTTTTGCATGAGGACGGCTTGGTTGACACGTGTGGCAGCTTCCGAGGCCTTTTGAGGCCTAGCGTTCCATGAAGGGGCCTAACGTCATCCTAAGAGGGGCATGACGTCATCCCTAAAGACAAATTAAGGTTTTAAATGGTTAATTTTATGTAAAACTGGATTTTTGATGTAAACTGGCCATGTCGGCATTTTTTGACCTAAAATGTAATTAAAGGTCATTGATATTGTATAAATAGAGAGTTAAAACTCTCATTTTTTCATCATCTTTCAATCACAAGTGTGAGGTTTGAAATTCGGCCCTCTTTAAGGGTTATTGGCTGAAACTAGTGGTGCGCACTTCTTGAAGGAGGAAAATTTCAGTGCTTTTTGGCTATTTTCTTGTGGAAGATCTTCAACTATATAATGTTCCTGACTTGGCTAGTCTAGGAAGCGCTGCTAATGTATGTGTAGGATTAATCGTTTATAGCATATAAATGATTATACAAATAACAAATGCGACAAAGGACTGCAAAGTTTATATTATGATATCTCTGCGGAGTACAAAGGCCGAATGCGACTAAATAAAATGAATCACTCGACTAGATCAAAAGACAAAAGGATCTTAGCCAGAATACAATAAGAAAACTAAATGATAATACCCGATAATAGATGAGCACTGCGGGATCAATGGATGAGGTGGAACTATGGCAGCTCGTACGATAATTGTTGGAAGTCTGGAAACTTCGCCCTGGCGGCTATACCTCTCGGAATGGCCTGGAAACTATCCCAAATGGTGTGCCCTGCTCTAGCTCACAGGCCTGGTAACTGACCGGCCCCTCTGTTGGTGGGTCTGGACCCTGGATGGATCCCCCTAGGGGAATGCACCCCTCTCTCACTGGAAAAATGCGTCCTAGTGATTCCACCGTCGGAATCGGCCGAGATGTATCTCAAAATGATTGCCTTGGTCTCCTGGGAAATGGGTCGGAAGGGTTTCCTTGAATCTGATCTGACGCTCACTCGAGAACCCCGAATGTGTCCGCCAAAAGTGTCGCACTTCCAAGTTTGGAAAATGCGCCCCAGATGATTCCTCCGTCAGAATCTGACGAGGAACCAGGCAAAAGATGCGCCTTGCCTTCCTCTCAACTGGGTCGGAGGGGAATCTATGAAATCTCCCTGGATGGGACAAATCGATTCCCTGAACCTCCTCAGGAGCTACGCCCTCACCCTAGATACGTGTGCTCTCTCTGTTGGACCCTGCATAATTGTTGCTAAAGAATGATGGAAGACCTGTGTGATCTTCCCGGTGACTAGGGTGTGTCTCTCAACACTGAAATCAGCCAACTGTTGTCTTCCTCCTGGAATCCACTAAACTATCTCTCCTAAGATGCGCCTCTCTCTCCTCAATGATAAGTCATAATCTGCATAATGATGAATTAGGTCTCTGACTCTTCTCTTATAGCTTTCCAAAACCCTAATGCACTGTTGACTTCTAATTTTAGCTCATCTGTTCTATTTTTAGCTCATAATGACTTAAAAGCGCTTTTAACCATTTTTAGTTCAATGTCACTTTCCGAACATAACACCTTTGACTGGAGTGACCTCTAGTAACCCTGTTTACCCCTTTTCTGGCCCTGACTATAGTCTAACGGGGCGGTTTAGACCATTAAGCCTCCTCTCTGGAGCTCCTATTTGGAAACGGACATTACAAACTAGGGTGATTTGCTAGATTATTCTTGGTGAAGTAAGTGGAAATTCTGCATTTCTTTATTGTGAATGAATGCTATGGCTATTTTTAATTGTTTCATGTCTAAGATCATGAAATTGCTAGCTTGAAACCCTAGGGGAATGACATGTGTTATCATCTTTTTCCCTATAATCTTCCATGTGTTAAAATCTCTTGAAAGGCACCTAATTTGAAGTAAATACTAGAGCCCTACCATTGTAACACTCTAGCAACCTTACTTCCATTGCCAGTTGCATAATTTATTACATTTTGTTCAAGGAAAGAGAAAATCACTAGGGCCTAACCCTTGTTACTTTCTAGCAATTTTCTCTTGAAAAATGATTTTTGAGGCGTTGGGATACCAACACCTCTTTTGTCCTCTCCATCCCTTAACATATTATTATCATTTGCTATCTTTCCTTTAAGAATTTTCTGCTGCCATTAGTGACTCCATTTACCCTAGAAAGGCACTAGACTACCTCTTACAAGTGGTGATTGAGCAAACAAACACTTATACTCTTATCCTTGAACTCTTTACTAACTCTTTCTAACCCTAAATTAGACTAACTCCTAAGCTAACTTGTTGCTGTAGCAAAACATTGCTACGGCCATCTAAACATATAATAATTTGGCACATTTACCTACATAACTCACACTAGAACCAATCAAAATCTAATTGTGACAATTGCTAGTGAATATATTAGGTAAGTGCTAGTTTTGTGTGTGATTTCCTTGCACTTTTGACCATTTAAACTTCTTGTTGTTGCAAAAGATAGCTACAGCCATCTAACTACAGCAAAATCTCTGCAAAAGCGACATTAAAAGCTAGCCTATCATTTCCAATTTTGTTTGTGACAATTTACTATCAATTTGCCTAGTTAAAGTCACTTTTTATTGTCTTTTTCAAGCAATTTCAAGGCTTGAATCTTGTGGCTGTTGTAAGATATTAATTGCTGTAATAAACTGATACATTGCTGCAAATTCATAATCAACTAGCTTATTTCATGAAGGTTTATTGTCTTATGAAGTACTAACAATCATCCGGTACCTGGAAAGTGCCTCGTTTGCTTTGTTGTCTTGCTCTGGGCATGTACACAAATATTATTCATTTACTTCATCCTTAAGACATAAAAGAAACCTCTGATTAGAGTGATCTATGAGAGGGGAAGGGTTTCCTTGTGACTATTTGCCTTAGCCTTCTCAAACCCCCCCAGGTCACCGAGGACGTCTCCCCCGGGATAGCTTAAACATACTCCTAAATAGAAAGGGATCTCCTATTAAAGTGACAGTCATAGGTTATTCCTAGTTATGCCAATTTTGTACCTACTTGCCTTGGGCTTTTGGGCAAGTACAAATTGTGTGATAACAGTCGGGTCGACAGTTGAGGCAATTAGAGTGGATCAACGCTCTAGAATCCTTCCGATTTTGGGATCGATGGTGCAGATTGTCACATAGGCAAAACTATCCATCAGTTTCAAACAAAAAGTAAGTCTGGAGCCATTTTCATATTTTGGCCATAACGGGAGCGATTAAGTTGGATTGAGATGAAACTTCTGGTTTTTGTCCACAGAGAGGATGTCTACAAAATCACCAAAGAGAGCCATTGCCCATTTTTACTTGGATTTGTTAGAAATTGCAAAATAGTGGTTTTTAAAGATTTAAGTCCGGATCATTGTCAGAGATCCAAATTAAGCTAAAACTATTGGAGAGAGTTCATAAAGTTGACATGGAAATAACCGATGAAGGACCTGAATAAATTCTAAACGGATTGGAAAGGAGATATTGAAATAGGCCAAAATTCACTATTTTGGGCCACTTTTGGGGGATTTTTGAAATTTTCAGAGGGGGAAAAGTGACCCAAGATCACAAAACTGGAAAATTTTAATTACTTGACATTTTATATACTCATTAAGACAAACAACTTTGGTTTAGTGAAATTTTTCCAGAAGTGTACAGATTGAGAGATAGCCATTTTTGCTAAAAATTCTGAGTCTGGAAAAAGGGGTAAAAAGGGACAAAGTTGTCATTTCCATATTGTTGCAGTTTTTGATTGGAGTATTAGATTGAAAATATGAGAGTTGTTATGAATTCTTTGTCATTATTATTATCTATTTCTCATACAAAAGTTTCTCTAGTTCTTGACATATTTTCTTCTGCAGATGACAGAAGTTGACATTTCAATAAAATTACACGAGTGGAGAAAATGCACAAATGGAGTGAAAATGGTTTTTTCAGGAAGCCATAACTTCCAGCTTAGAGAGTGGATTGGGGCATGATTATAGTCGTTGGAAATATGATTCAGTGGAGAATAACCTGAAATTAGTATAATTTGAATAAATATGATATAATTCTTCATGAATTAAGCAAAAAAAGGACATGTAGCATTAATTGACAAAATTTTTATAATATCTATAATTCTAATAGAAATGGTTGTTTGCACGCTTTGCACAATTAGAGGTATAATCAGATAAATTCAAGCTTAGGATTGGATATCAGATTCATGGAAGCATGACAAAGCTTGTAGAAGTTGGTTGAGGCAATAAAGAGCTACAGGGCAAGTAATGAAAAGTGGATAAAGAACTCAAGAAGAGTGGGACAAAAATATTTATTAGTCAACTGCTACAGAATCTGAATGAATTGCAAGGCACAACAACAAGGATTATCTCATAGGACATGAAGCCAACATGTGAATAATGTCATTAATGGGCATTGTTATTGCACAATCTGAACTTGCCCAAAGCCCAAGGTAAGTGAATGCAAGATTGGCGTAACAGGGGATGACCTATCACTGTCACCTTAATAGGAAACCCCTTTCTGTTTAGGAGTATATCACGTTACCCCAGGGGAGACGTCCACAGTGACCTAAAGGGCTGATATGACTAAGGCAAAGATGCAAGAAAACCCCCCTCTCACTGGTCACTCAAGTCAAAAGGTTCTTAAGGTCTTTAAGGGATGAAGCAATGGTAAAAATGGAGTGTACCTACCCAGAACAAGACAATTTAGAAAATATGGCAACTTTCAAGTACAAAATATGATGTTAGTGCTTCTTAAGACCACGAACCTTCAAAAAATAGGCTAGCTAATATAAAATTGCAGCAATGTAATAGTTTACAACAACAATAAGTATTTTGTAACAACCGCAAAAAATATGCCTTGAAATTGTTTGAAAAAGACAAGAAAATGTAGTTTTAACTAGGCTGAATGATAATTAATTGTCGCAAACAAATTTGGCAATGTCTAGCTGGCATTTAATGTCACTTATGCAGAGAGTTTGCTGCAGTTAGATGGCTGTAGCAATCTCTTGTAACAGCAACAAATTCTAGTGCTCAAAATTGCAAGGAAACACTATGTAAACTTAGCATTTATCTAGTAGATTGACTGACAATTGTCACAAACAATTTCTGAGTGAGCTAGGTGCAATTTATGTAGGTGAATGGAGCAAATTAGCATGAATTAGTATGGCTGTAACAGTGATTTGCAACAACAGCAAGTTAGTTAATGAATTAGTCTAGTTAGGGGTTAGTAGAAGTTAGCAAAAACTTCAAGGAAGAGAGTTTGAGTGTTTAATCAATCCTTCAATAAGAGAGAGGCTAGAACTAGTGCCTTCTAGAGCTTATGGAGTCAAGTGGACGACTTCTTCTAAGGCTACAAATCAATTTTGATAGTGCACAAAAGTCCAAGAGGAATGCATAGGAGAAGTAGTAACAAGTCCCCCTATGCATTTTCCTCAAGAAAACAAGATACTAGGGTGTAGGCAATTCTAGGTCCTAGCACCTTGCTATCCTTAGGCTTCTTATGGAATAAGAACTTAGGCAAAGATAACTAGGTCAAAACCTTAGAGTGCTAGGAAACTAGGGCTCTAGGGTTTCACTAGTTACTAGATCAATTCAATGAAAAGCTTGGCAAATAGAAAGTAAGAAAGTAGCAATTTAAGTTCCTTACTTCAAGCATTAAGCATATCATGCAATTTCATAATCTTGTATGAGCAAATAAAACCATACATAAACCATTCAATAGATGACAAAAAATGCAGATTTTACCTACTTGCACCAAGAATAATCATGAAATACCATGCAAGATCACCATAAAAGCTTCCAAGATTGATCCAACTTGCAAAAAATCAGCCTTATACGAGAGTGTGCCTCACAATTTCAGCCAATAGCCCTTCTAGGGCGAAAATTTCAGACCTCTCCTCTTGTGTGAGGAGTTGTGATGATAAAAATGAATGTACTTTATGTTTATTTATACAAAACTAGTGACTTTTAATTAATTTCAAGTCAAATAAAGGTCGACCTGGCCAATTTACAAATAAATTCAAATTAGACATAAATAAAATTAATTAGCATCTAAAAACACTTCCAAGGGTGGCGTCATGCCCTTCTAGGGTGACGTTGAGCCCCTAAGATGGAACGTTGGGCTCCAGATGTTGAACGTTTGGCCTCCAAAGGCCCTGGATGATGCCCACACATGCCAACTAGCTCACAACTACCCTCAAAATGCAAACCATAGCTCTGGATGACGTGCAGGGTCATGATGGTGATGTCATGGGCTCTCAAAGGTCAACGTCCAGGTGGAAAATCAAGATCCCCCTGGTTTTAGGTCTGCCAGGGTGCCTCCAAGGTGACGTCCTTCTTTCTTCTCGGTGCAAATCTCTGATGTTTTCTTGCCCCTGGCTGGGGTTACAACATCCATCTGTGGGATTTCAACCCCATGAAGGTCCGAGTTAATCATTCCCCCATGTGTACCTGTCCACCGGGCAAGGTCCTGCAACAACAAGAAGTACGCCCTCCAGGGGTTCATAAGTCACAGGGATCATAACATGTAAATCACATCCAATAATTAAATTACCCAAACATATGCATCAAACCCCCCTTTACCCAGAAAAATGCTCAAAGACGTTATGCAATCTAACAAGTCAGGTTTGGAGAAGGTCACAGGGTGTCCTATTGGGCTAATCCTCCTTAAGTTTGGGGTGTTTCCCAAGTGAGAACTAATCCAGGTCATGTAAGTGTATGAGGTGGAGTGGGGTAGTGTTTGGGCATGGGGTGAAGTGATAACAGGGAAATGTAAATCTTACCTGTGGGTGCCTTTGTAGAGGGCGAGTTGCACCTTGTCATAGATGCCATTGTTTCCTAGCCCGTTCATTGCCTTTTATTCTTAAATTCATTGCTTTTGATCTCTTGTTTTTATGCTTCAAGGGAAGAGTTGAGGGACACTGTCTTGGCTTGGTGACCAGAGGTGACAGCGTTATCCACAAACATTTCACGGAGATGAGAAGGTTGGCTCGTGATGAGACACCCTTTCTCTTGGCTATGCCACCAAGAGCCACTACCCTGGTTTGGTGACCAGATAGATGGTAGTGTCATACCGCTACATGCCCAATGTCATAATAGGCTGGCTCGTGATGAGACCTCCCATCCACAAACTAATACCTTGAGTGTTTATTTCTCTTATGGGTTCCCTTTTCTTACTGAGAAGTTTTTTACTGCTTTCTCGGGAATCCCTGGGCAAAGCATCTCAAAGGTTTTTATCTTTGGCTTTTAACTCTTACCAACTACTTTTACCCTCTGGGACTTTAGCCCCTTCTTCCCACAAGGAAAGGTACAACCCTTCCTAGTGTTGCAAATCCTAATGCTTGAACAAAGGTAGGGGGAAATGAGAGGAATAAAGATGGAAAGTGGTAAGTATGGAGGGAATGGACGATGACCTTTCATAGACCCACCCAGTGGCAACCCATCCTAAAGGGAGATCAACTTACTAGGGCATCATGTCACCCTTCCACATATGAACAGGTTAAAGAGCATAATTTCCAAGCAAATGTTATGAAATGAAGGAGAATTCAATGCAGCATATTCAAGTGCTTCAATAATCAGAGTGACACATACCATGATACCCGGACTCATTACCTCATGGAGCAAGACTTACTGCTACTTCAAGACCAGGCTGGTGGGATGTCCGATGGATACTGTTGTTGTTGATAAATGGGTTGCATTGAAGAAAAGAGGGGCCCTCTTGGGCCATGCTCAAGTCATCCGAGTCTCAGCACTCCATGTCTAGGACTTGTGGACCTTGAGACATGATCTCCTTAGTTATCCCAAGGATAGGGGATAACAGGCATAAAAAGGAAAAGTAAGACTCCATAGCCTTGAAGGTAGAGATGCGTAGATAGTTGTGTTGCCGCCTTTATACACACCTCGGGTAATGTGGAAAAAAATTTAATCCACTAGGTGTGCCCTTGGGGGCAAGTCTCGAGTCAAGGTCTTGTCACTTGATCCTCAACTCCTCCGTCTAGGCCAACTCCTAGCAAAGCCAAGGGGGGTAGTCCCTAATAAAAGAATCTAAGGCTTAAACTAAATCTAAGCACAATTATTATTCTAGGAGTTTATTATGAAACAAGAGCAAGATACAAGATCTACACTAGCAGCTTATATGACAACAAATGAAATTGCTTATAATGAAAATCTTCAAAGCATGTAAAGTACTTGCATAAAAGATATAACTTGAAAATAGATACAAGTGCTAAAAGGAAATGATAAGCAATATATGGAGTTTGTAGACCAGTGCCAAATAGATTGTTGCGAGATAACCAAATGCTGTTGAAATGTGTTGAGAAATGCTCTTGGTAAATTTTAATTTATTAATGAGTTGCTTAAGTTGTTAGATTTATTGTGAAGTGGCTCTCATGTTTGCAAGCCAACGCTTGAGTGTGCAATGTGTGTACAGATTGATACAAGAAAGCAAATCTAATCTAGGTATGGTCTCTCAGAGGCTATCCCTCAAATTGGAATTTGCTGAGAACTTGCCGAAGCCCAAATGACTTCACCAAGAAGTTAAATAGAGATGCCAAATGTCCAACATGGGGAGAACCTAGATCTCAAAGTTCTCGTTTGACTTTACACAATCTCCATGCAGTTTCCAATCAAAGCAATAACAACCTAAATATTTCCCTAATTAAACTACTCCACACTGAGCAACCTCGGTTCTAATGAGTTCCGTAGGTTGAGCTAGGCTCGCAAGGGTTCAGAGCATACATCGGGGAGCTGAGGGGAAATGTTTATTTTCCAAATTTGAAATGACATAAAATAAATGCTGCAATTGAAATCTAATTGAAAAATAAAATAAAATTTAATCTAAACTAATCTATGAAATTGAAACTAATTATTGTTATGTGGTGCTGTGGGTTAATTTTTTAAAGTTTGTTTTAGCTTCTTAGATAAAAAATTGAAAGTGTGAGAAACTTGAAGCAAAAATGAACAAACACACCACAAGACACCAATCCCCTGGGGGGATGAAAATTGGGCTATGTATAGCCCAATGATTTTATTGCTTCGGTTACACTTTTTTCTTTGGGTACGACTTATGATTATTCATTAGGGGGATCTGTTGACCCCAAAATCTCACCCTTGAGATTTGGATGGTCAAAGGGCCAGTCTATCCTTTCAGGCTGGCATTCAAAGGTTATTCCTGATAGCACATAACCATCATTCAGAGGTTTTCCGAGCACATTGATTCTTGTCCTGGTCAGTGTGAGGATGGTTTCTTACATTATTTGAGTTCAGAGCTTGTTTCAGTGATTTCCGAGGTATTACAGGATGATGCTTTAGTTCCAGGTTTGAGTACGACATCAGTTATTTGACAACATATTCTTACTCCTTGTCCAATTCTGCTTCTAGTGAGTATAAACTTGATGGTATTTGGACAACCTTGCTTTTTGGTGATGAGGTGGCACAGGTGATGATGTGGCAGGGTGAGGTGGCGACCCATGTGGGGCCCACACGCTTAAATCTGGGCCCAGTAAGGCACCCAACACTTGCTAAATAAAAACTGGACAAAGTAAAGAAGTTTCCCAAAGTCATAAAGCGCCTTAAAGCCAGTCAAAAGTCAAACTGGGCTAGTTGTCTGCTTTCTACTTTTAGCTTTATTCTCTTTCCTTTTCCCAGCTTTAGCTTTCCACTTTTTCCTTTATTCCTTTTTCATTCCCCTCTTTCACTCATGCGACCTAACTTTCCCTGATTCCACTAACCTAAGCGACCTATTTCTCTCCATGAGGTTCGCCCTTCCTACCTTTTTGGCCATAACTTCTTCACACCTAACCAGTTTTGACCCATTCGACCTCCATTCTTCTCTAGATAACCCCCAGATTTGACCAAAAGGCTTGGGAAAGTTTCTCTCAACCAGTTTTAGCAAGCATTCATGCAGTGACACATGGCAGATGGACAGATTGACACTTGGGCGAGGAATATTGGCTAGCTTTTTTCCCAGTTTGGAAACAGCAAGGCGAATTCTTCATGCAGTTAGCTATATATGCAACATTCTTCCACAGTTGACAAGTTGATAACTCTATTGCATGAGCATTGCTACTCTCTCATTCTATTCTACCTCTCATTCTAGCTTCGGATTCTCAGTTTCTTGGAGATCATTGTAACAGTTCTTGGCTTTTCTTTGTGATGGAGCCATTCCTCTGATTTGACATGAATAAAGAGTCTTATCTGTTGATTTTGGCCCAGATTCTTGTTGTTGCATTGGATTTCTAACTAACTGCAGGTGTTTGAAGCTCATCCTTCACTGGGGGTCGATTTGACACCTTTGAAGCGCTCTTCCTTCTTGATTTACTGTCTTTTTGCATTCTAATGGTTCGCTCTGCTTAGGGTTTTCCACTAAAATTCATTAAAAATCAATTTTTATGCAAGTTTTGGGTGAGGTTATCTAACCCTCATCCCAAAACCATCTTGTGCTTGTTTGATTTATGTTTTGCAGGTCAAATCTCATCCATCAAGCAACACACCCTAAGGTAGCCTCCTTGTGGTTGGCACACACCGACCCAAAACGAGAGGGGTGACATCATTTGTGAGTGTAGGATCCACCCCCTGAATTAAGCCTAGTTTGATTCCCTCAATCTACAACCGACCTAAAGCCTAGGGTGTCAAATTTAGCCTTAACAAATTAGCGTCGTTGTCGGGGAAGAGTTTCTAAGCCCTGGTAGACGACATTTTGGTGAAGTTTAGTTCACCTGGCTACTCCATGCAAATCTAAAGCGACTCCATTGAGGACCTTACGCAGATCAACCCGTTTAAACCCAAACCCACAGATCCTTGTTGCAGATTCACATCCTTCCTCATCTTCATCATCTGCACAGAGCCTACTTCCTCCTATACCTGTTGCACAAACGAACCCCTTATTTTACCGGTTTTCCCTATGGCAGGAGTAAACCAACCTAGGGTTGCCTTCACGCTCAACCTGTATGCGTCCTTGAATCTGGCCAATGTAGCAAATCCTTTGAATGCCTTGCCTGCTGGGAATTATGGAAAATACATGCCTAAGTTCGTTGGGAACAACGCCATCATTGTAGAATCCCACATCAAAGCTTTCTTGGAGTATCTAGAAAACATAGGCGTGACTGAAGAAGATGTGGTCATGAGGCTTTTTGCGCAGTCATTGACTTTGGATGCAAGAGATTGGTACAAAGAGCTTGCAGCAAACAATATTGATGGTTGGACTACTTTTCATGACAGATTCATGGACAAATGGTCTCACAAACAAGACAATGCTTTTCCCCTTAAATCTCTTTCCCTGATTAAAAAAGATGAAAACGAATCCATGGAAGAATTTAATTCACGTTTTATGAAAGCATATTATAAGATTCCACACATTGTTAGACCTAATCCTGCTAGTGATTTAATCTTTTATATTGAACAGTTTGATGGATTATTTGGTGTTTTCTTGAAACAGAAGGAACCACATGATCTGGAGGGCACTTTCAAAGAAGCCCTCAAGATGGAGAAGCATTTCATCCTAAGTTGCACGAAACAGGGAAACGTTTCCAAGTTTCTGAAACCGGGACGGTACGAAACAAGCCCCCCAAAAATGGAAACGTCTAGGGAAACGCCGTATATAAAAAAATTCAAAAATATATATATATATATATATATATATATATATATATATATATATATATGTATATA
>JASDQU010714656.1:11428-22008 GCA_032191745.1 Picea mariana
AAAGTATTTAAAAACGATATTTCCAAAATATCTCAACAACCGCTCCTTCTTCTGTCTAATGCCGATTTGAAATTTTGGCACGTTGAGGTGTTGAATTCTAACTCCACACTCAACCTCTTTGGCTTTGATGGCGATGCTCCTGCATCAGTAGTCTCCATGGATTGGAGTGTTGAGAACCTTCATTCACTATATACATCTATCCCTACAAAAAAGAACCCATGACAAGAAACTTGACTGTAAGTATCATGAAGAAAATCCTTGTTACCTACAGAAGAAAAGATAAATATAAAGTAGGAGTTAGAGAAACAAAAAAATATATTATGGATATTTATAAAAACAAAAATAAAAACTCTAGGGTTTCTAGGGTAATTTATTTCTCCTTAGATCTATCTCTGGAGAAAAAAAGGATTCATATATATACATACAAAAGAATAATATATATAAAGTAAACAAAATCGAATTAAAAAAATAAAAATAATTAACTATACTATAAATTAAAATATATATAAATGACAAAAACTAAAAAAAAACAAAAAATATTATATAKATGTGTGTATATATATATATGTAATTGATATCCTCTATGTCTTATGGTTGCAATTGTAGTTCAACTTGTGTTKTCATGGGGTAAGGTTTGGTTTAAATAGTGGTGACACATGGAATATGGTATGGGCTTACAACTCTTTTCGACTTCTTGATACTCTATCACAACATGGTGGAGGGGATCAAACCTTGGCTACCTAGCTGCCTCCTTTGGGCCCACARCCATGGCTATCATGGCCAACCCCTTTGGGCCTATAGCCATGGCTATCATGACCAACCACTTTGGGGCTTGGCCATGGTCCCAAAGTCCATCACAACCATGGTGTTATGGCCCTCCAACCCATATATATATATATATGTGTGTGTGTGTGTGTGTGTGTGTGTGTAGACACACACACACACACACACACACACACACACACACACACACATGTTGGGGGTGGAGGGCCATAACACCATGATTTTGATGGTCGTTGGGGCCATGGCCAAGCCCCAAAGGGGTTGGACATGACAACCATGGCTATGGGCCCAAAAGAGGTAGCTAGGTAGCCAAGGGTGGATCCCCTCCACCATGTTGTGATAGAGTATCAAGAAGTAGAAAAGAATTGTAATCCAATACTGTATTCCATGTGTCACCACTATTTAAACCCACCCTTACCCTATGGAAACATAATTTGAAATATAATTCCAACCATAAGGCGTAGAGGAGAGCAAGTCCATGTGCCCAAAGGAAGCTGGATGTGTAGCTCTTTGTGGGATTTGTCTTGACTAACCTTTTGATTTTTGTGTTGTTGAGGTGTATGGGGGGATTGTATATGGTATATGGGCCATGCCATTTCAAAGAAATAACACTCCACTAATCGGTCGAACCCTCCACTAGTTCATTTGCGTGAAGGGATATTCCTACACACCAACTAGTTTGAGTCTTGTCCTGCAAATTAAGGGGATGTTATATTCACATGGGAAGAAGTGGAGTCGAGTAGGAGAATGGGAAAGGCCATTCATGGCCGCACTCTTAGGGTGACCGGTATAATGTACTTAGTGAGGATAATATGGGGTACCTAGGGAGGTAACGAATACAATAATGAATATGATGTGGCCATAATCATGGAATAGACCCACTTGGTAGTTCATGGGCAATAAATAGGTCAATTAAGTAATTAAAAGAAAACAATATAATAATAAGGGGTAGTTGGCATAGACCCATAGAAATAGTCATGAAAAAGAATAAATACATGAGCATCATTGTATTGGAGGTGCATTAGATGGATTGTTTTGTAGCAATCATGTCTTGTGAAGTGATTTCTTCTATAATGAGTATTTGATGGTGTTACCCTACCTTAAGGGTTCTTCTCTCTATATTCTTGTGTTATTATGGTGAAATTTTTGGTATCTTTGAAGTTTAAAGGTATTTTTATGAAGTTTATGGTTTATTTTATCTTATATCTCTCAATGTTTACTATCCATGGGGTCATGGGCCACGTCCATGCAACTACATGTAGAGAAGGAGAAACCTTAGGCTAGGCTAAACGTAAATAAAAAAGAGGAATAGAACCGAGGGTTTTGTTCCTTAGTATTTATTCATTTTTTTTAATCATTGGGTAATGGGGAGGAGACACATGGGACTCATGCAAAGACCTATGTTTGTTTCATGTTGCATTTTATTTATTTATTTTTATTTTAATCTCTATATAGAAAAGTTTTTTAAAAAATTAGATCATTATTTTATAAAAAAGTTAAATGAAATGATTTTCTTTTATTTTCTTTTTAAATAAAAAAAGATGATTATAAAAAATAAAGGTTAAAAAAAGGGTTTTATTTAATGGGTTATATAAAAAAAAAATTATTGTATATAAGTTTTATTTTGTTTTAATTATTATTTTATTAAAAAAATAACATCAATAATAATATAAAGAGTAATAATAAAAATATTAATAAGAATAATAATTAAATAAAAAAGGAGAAAAAAAGAGTGGGGGAGGGTTAACATATTTTATATATATATATATATATAGTCAAGAACTTACCATCGATTACATGAGGCCATGAACTAGACCTTACCATTGTCAAATCAAGGCCAATCTAAACGCCATGGATAAAACCAAGTCAAAACAAAGTCACATAAATGAAAGGTATATGCACTGATGGGTCTTAATGCAACACTAGAGAAACTAACAAAGTAAAGGAGATAGTAGGGTATTTTATATAATAATCAAGTTATTCATGTTTATTTTGTTGGATTACTGAGAGGGGGTGAATCAGTAATAGAGCAATTTAATTCTTTTTAACCATATAATCCAAGTGTTATATCAATGAAGCACCATCATCCAATAAATACAGAGTAAATAAGAAATGAACAAATGAACAAACATATACATACACAATATACCAGTGTTTTACGTGGAAACCCAAATCAGGAGAAAACCATGGAATGATTATTCTTATATGTCTTGAAGAATTACATTCATTGGAAGCACCAACTTCCTTTGTTCTCCAACTACAACTGGAAGGAGGCTCCAAACCCCTACTTTCTCAGGCTACAACCTGAGGGAAGCTCCAAATCCCCAATTCTTTGGCTACAACCAGAAGGAGGCTACAACCCCCTATGTTCTCCGGCTACAACTGGAAGGTGGCTACAGCCACCTGTCCTTGCTCCATTCTGCCACCCTGAATTATAAGTAAAATGATAGAAACACTGTCAACCTGTCACTGTGATATATACCGCTATAAACTTGTACCAATAAATCTGAACCATGCATCAACCTGTACCTCAACCCGTAATCAACCTGTACCATAAACAAGTGCATCAACCATGCACCAACCTATACCAAATGACTTGTAATCAACCTGTACCATAAGCAAGTGCATCCAACCATGTACCAAGTATGTACCAATCATTTTTCAACTACTCATAAACTATGAATCATCAATATGTACCAACATCATCAACTATACACGTCATATATGTGCCAACTCATCAACTACTTGTCTCAACCATGTACTCAACATGTACCTCAACCAAAATCCCTCATCAATTTCATCATCCAAATCGGATTTGTAGCTCTGTAATAGACCTGGTGTATATGATCACATTCCTGCAAAACCTCCTTAACTTCAACAACAAGAGACTAGCATTTTCATCAAACTTTTGTTTAGTCTCACATGCCTAGTTTTGGATTAGTCAACAACCCTAACTTGAAGTAATCATAAATTTGTACCTGTAATGTATAAAGATTTGAAAATGATACAAAATATTATTTAGTGTGCTTTATGAAATTCCTCTAGGTGTCACTACTTGTAACCTCTCAGAAAACGAGTTATAGCAAAAATGACATACCTTGTTGAATTCTGGCTTATTCTAGATAACGACCTTGTAGAGCGTTCCCTGCACAAAATGTTTGTTGAATTGATATGAAACTATTACAAAACATACTTCATACTGTACCCTAACCAACACATTTGATTTCATAGAATTTGGATCTGTTATGAATAAGTTATGACGTTTTTACCCGAAACAGATGTTTTTGACTAGTTTCAGGACTAGCCACAAACCCTATTTTCCACGGAGTGTAACTCCAAAAATACAATGACCCAAAAGATGATTTTTTTACCATAGATACTTCGATATGAATTCTAAATGGCATAGAAATTTCATGGTCTAATTCATTATATAAAAAAAGTTATACCGAAAAGGGTGAGATGACCTATAAATAACATACCTTAGAAAGCACCATCAAAAGAATTTATCCTTCCTTGCGTTTCAACCTTCTTTTCTTCACCTTCCCTCAGAATTTCAGCTTAGATATCCTTGGTTACCTCATACACCTATATATATTCAATATTTTCAAGTGTGATTAAAATGAGAGATCCTTGCCTCTTATTTATACTCTCCAAGTAGCTTCCTTAAAAACATCTTCTGGGTCACTTGGCCCCACTTTCCTTATTTTAGGGTCAACCCACTTCTAATTTCTCCATTAAATTTATTATTGAAATAATTTAGTTTGTATTCACTTTGAATTATAATACACTCATTACTTCACTTTATTATTTACCTTTTAAAATATTTTAAACCACTTTGACTACTTTGGCCTTTTGGGGCTTCTAGATGACATATGAGGGTCCTCCAACTTCGTAAGGCCATAACTCTCAAACCGTGAGGAGTTATGTGACGTTCCACATACCACCAGAAATGGAATGACATGTACTATCCATATAGAATAGTATTATCTAAAAATATATCATAACGCATACCATTATCCATCAAACAAACTTGGGTCCATTACCCAAACCTGGTGTCTTCAACTTCTCATGGCCATAACTCTCTAACCGTGAGGATTTATGTGACGGTCCACATACCACTGGAAATGGAATGACAAGAAATATCCATAAAGGATAGTTTACCTGAGAAATTCATTGTCCTTTATCTCATTATTGTTAGTTTTTATTCATATGAGATATGAGAGATATTCGATATATTATTACAATGATGAGTGTTCGATATATATGGAACATAAGGTGACCATCCATGAAAGGATGTGTCTCTTGAATAATCAATAATTATTTATTATTATCTTTTACTTATTATATACTATATTTGATAATCAATAATAATTATATTATTAATTATTATTTTTAGAGAATGTCTTCCCGATGTTGTCCAAGCATCAACATTCCCTCTCAAAAAAGGAGACATTATGAAACATGCCACTCTTGTATTTGAAGTATAAAAACTTCACCCTAGACTCATGACACTTGTCTGTCAGTCTTGGGAGACATCTCTCCCCCACCTGAATCGGGGAGAAAATCCTTCTGTGGTTCTCCCTCTGAGCTAATTAATTCAGGCTCACTCTGGGTCCGCAGGTAATAACATATAGCATCTTGATTCTTTATCATTCCTTGTCAAATATCCATGACTAGGACAAAGACTATACCAAGATCTTTCACCACAGGCACACACCTATGAGTGAATGTCGGCTTCATGCTAATAGACATGTGGAAAGTACTTCAAGCACCTCGAGTCCATATTATTCCTTGTCATGATCAAGGAAGGACTACTTCTGAGCCTATTTACCACAAGTGCACCTTTTTGATAAATGTATCCTATATCCCTTGGTCTGGAGCCCAATCTAGGAGAAGTTATGCCCAATGCAGAAACAACAACACTCCCTCTTAGCTAGGGAGGTATATTTCCATAGTAGTACACAACTACTGTCCAGAGACACACAGTCTCCACCAGTGGTACAAAACCACCATAGTAGCAAAAGATTTGTCACACATGGCACTCCCATGTGGACTTCTAGAGGCTAATCCATCTAGGAACACTTAGGGTCAACTCCCCATAGTGTGAGACATCAAGGGTCAACTCCCTTGACATGTCCTCATGTTCTTTGAACATAGGACGATGGGATATAATCCCAAATGTACTTATTCCTTGTCGAATAAGTGTTCCACTTATCCCTTCTCGGATAAGTGTCTTCACAGATCAACTCAATTCAATTCACAGAGGAGTATGATCTGGAGAAATTTTATCACACATGGCACTCCATGTGGACTTCTAGAGGTTACACCCTCTAGGAAAACTAAGGTCAACTCCCATAGTGTATGACGTCAAGGGTCAACTACCTTTACATATCCTCATGTTCTCTCCACATGGGATGTTGGGTTATAATCCCAAATGCACTTATTCCTTCTCGAATAAGTGTTCCACTTATCCCTTCTCAGATAAGTGTCCTCACAGATCAACTCAACTCAATTCACATAGGAGTACGATCTGGAGAAATTTTGTCACACATGGCACTCCATGTGGATTTCTAGAGGCTACACCCTCTAGAAACACTAGGGTCAACTCCCATAGTGTATGACGTCAAGGGTCAACTCCCTTGACATGTCCTTATGTGCTCTCCACATGGGACATTGGGTTATATGCCCAACTGCACTTATCCCTTCTTGGATAAGTGCCCCACTTATCCCTTCTCAGATAAGTGTCATCACTGATCAAATCAACTCAGTTACAAAGGAGTACGATCTGGAGAATGTCTCAGGAAGCTGCAAACATCAACACTCCCTCTCAGTGAGGGAGGCATTCCCTTCTATGCCAAGTATGTCACAAAAGTACTTAAACTTCATCCTGGTTTGGTAAGAACATCAACAACCTGCTCATCTGTAGGAAGGTACTGCACCAATAATTCCTTCCTCTACACCATGTATTGGATGTAATGGAACTTGATATCAATGTGGTTTGATTTGTCATGAAATAGTGTATTATCAAAGATCTTCACACAACTTTGGTTACCATAATGAATAATGGTGGAATCCAGCACATGTTTGAATAAATCTACAAGGAGCTTGTGAAGACACACTACTTCACAAACTATCATACTTAATGCAATGTACTCTGCCTCTGTTGTGGTCAAAGCCATAGAAGTTTGTTCCCTGCTACACCAGGAAACTATGGAATATCCCAAAGTGAAGCAACACCTAAAGGTGCTCTTTTTGTCCACTGCACTCCATGCCTAGTCAGAGTCAATATATTCTTTCCATATCATATCAATACTGGAAGTATATCTTAGACCATGTCAAACTATGCCTCGCAAGTATCTCAACACATGCTTCACAACAATCTAGTGTGTCTATCTCAGCTGAATTATAAACTAGATAAGTGCACTCACTGCATAGAAAATATTTGGTTTGGTGTTTAACTAGATACATCAATTATACAACCAGTTGTCTATACAAAGTCAGATCAATTTCATCAGAATGGAAGAAGACACACTTAGTTTCTTCATATTCGTCACCATAGGTGTAGCCATGAGTTTCAAGTTCAATAACTCAAACTTCTTCAATTTCTCAACTATGTACTTCCCCTGACTCAGGAAGATCTCATCAGTTCTTTGCCAACATCTAGTCCCAAGAAGTAGTGAATCACACCAAGGTCCTTCATCTTGAGCTCAGAGGCCAACACATAATTCCATTCAATAATAAGCATCTATGTACTGATGAGGAATAACTCATCAACGTAGAGGACCAAAATCAGGGACTCACCATTAACAGTCTTGTAGTATAGGCTAGAATTGACAACACTTTTGCTAAAGCCCAAAAATCATCAAGTTTCCATCAATCCTTGCATACCAAGCTTGAGGTAGTTTCTTGATTCCATACAAGGCCATTTTCAACCTGTACACATGAGACTCCTTCTCATGTATCATGAAACCATATGGATTCTCGATGTATACTTCTTCCTCAATCTCTCCATTGAGAAAGGTTGTCATTACATCCATCTGATGTACTCTCTAACCCATGGATGTTGTAGGGGAAATAATCATCTAGATAGAAGTGTATCAAGCAAAAGGAGAAAATGTCTCCTCATATTCTATTCCATCCATCTGCGAGAATCCTCATACTCTATTCCCTCCATCTGCGAGAATCCTCTAGCAAGAAATCTCATTTTGTGCCTCTCGATGCTCCTGTCAACTATGTGTTTGATCTTGTAGATCCATTTGGAATTCACTGCAAAATTCCCCTCGAGTCTCGAAACAATATACCACACATCATTCTTCATGATGGATTGATACTCCTCCATCATGACATATCTCCATACTGGATGACCAGTTGCCTCCTCATAATAGGAAGGCTCAAAATGAATGATGTGGCTCATAGCTGTGGCATAGAAAGAATATCTCTGAGGTATCTTTCTCTCTCAAAAGGTACCATGAGGAGTTGCATGTCCTTCTGCCTCTTGCAGATTCTGATGAGCCCATGTAGGTCTCTTTTGACCTACTGCAATATCTCTAGAAACATTAACTAGAGCTACAATATTAATGGGATCAATTGGATCAATTTGATAAATCTCTATGTGAGACCCTCTAGATCTCTTAAAGAATACCTCCTCTCAAAGGTAACATCTCTTCTCACCTCAATATGTCTCTGACCAGGGATGTAGATCTGGTATGCCTTCGAAGACTCATTTACCCCACATATGTACCCTTTCTACTTGAAGGGTCTAGCTTGATCCTTTTCTCCTTGGGTACATGAATGTATACTAGACACCCAAATATCTTGAAGTTTCCAACCTCAAGTTTTACTTCAGTGAAGGCCTCCTTGGGAATCAAGTTCGTCAAAGTCTTATGAGGACTTTTGTTCTGTGAATGGTTGTATCCATGATCACTGGAACTGTCTCTTCTATCTACTATGATCTTGTCATGAAGGTGTAATGCTTCTATAATCTGAGCATCATGTCTCACAATGTCTCTCCTCGACATCATGTTGGAAGGTCTTTCGCTCCATGTCTTCCTCTCTGCATGAGCCAACTGGATCCCTCTTTCTAGGAGAACCCTAGTCCAAAATGAACGCTACCACACCAACCATGCTTTTTTTCCCTATGTCTTTTAAGGATCTCCACTTTAAATGATAATAAAGATAAGGAGAACCACCATTCTAGCTAAAATGATGAATGTGGGTAAACTGGAATCACGTCATTTCTTAATTTCCCAGAATGTAAAGAGAGTAAGTCTCAACACAACAACAATAGTTAGAATAGTCGATTCCATTATAACACTATATGGCCACCACTTGTGAGACCTATTTGATACCTCTTCGATCATAATAATGAGCAAAGAATTATTTCCATTAAATCCAAACAATATAGTTTTGGTCTTCCACCAAACTAATTCAACAAAACAATATAGTTCTGGTCTATATTTCTAGGCGGGCCGATTGATTTTCTCGAGGATTTTTTCATCCAGATATCTGACCCCCAAGATGCATCCATATCTTGTGCTTGACGTGCGTCCATGATTTTATGATAATTATCACCCAACAAATTCCACAGTGGAGTGTCCACTCCGTACTAAGCTCTGCTGGAAAACACTAACGATGGGATTTCAAAGGTAATGAATTTACCATAATGATCCAAACACTCGGAATATTTCCCAAATTGAATTTGTAAGTGCATGATCATACTTCTCATGTGTAACACTCCCAAGTTTTCAGTGCACCCCAAAGCATTGGTGGAAACCTTTCAACTCGTCTAATTGCAACCATTCGTTTCCGAGGCTCAGGCACTAACTAAGAGGTCGCAAAGGTATCTGATGCAATTTCAAGCTGAAATTATATATAACATTTGTAACTTCTTCATCACATGCTTTAGAATCACTTTGCTTCTTTGTTTTCGGTAATAACCATAAATTGGAGCATGGTGTGGAAGGTGCTTCGACAACTTAGTCATAATTATCATGACATAAGCTATGTGCATGTCGCAAATAAATACCAATGTAACAGTTGCAATGAACCCAATGATGGTTTCAGATTCCAATGCTCGCCCTGTAACTTCAACCTCCACGACTCATGATCTAAATCTCCCAATTTGCTTACTCCCCAACACCACATTCGTGCTCATCCTGAACACCGACTTGACATCAGGTGAGTTCTAGTTGCACCTAGACATCATTGCGAGGTTTGTGGAGAGAACGTGATTACGTGATTGGGCGTTTAACATTTGGTTGTCTTCAGTCTTTGAAGGACTTCCATCTATCATGTGTATATCTACCTCACAATATACAACATCCTATGTATCCATAAAATGTGCTAAGTGCCACGTCCAAAACATTTGAGCGTCTCATTGGAAAACATCCATGACCCCTCTTCGAAATATCCATTAATCACAGCATTGTCTTAGAGTTTATCCGATGTAGAAAAATCATTTTCTTGGGCCCTCCCATGAGGGATTCAAGCCCAGTCCCGCTCTGATACCATGTTAGTTTTTATTCATATGAGATATGAAAGATATTGGATATATTATTACAATGATGAGTGTTCCATATATATGGAACATAAGGTGACCATCCATGAAAGGATGCGTCCCTTGAATAATCAATAAGTATTTATTATTATCATTTACTTATTATATACTATATTTAATAATCAATAATAATTATATTATTAATTATTATCTTTAGAGAATGTCTTCCCGATGTTGTCCAAACATCAACAATTATTCCACAATTAAGCATGGGTTCTCTTACTCTACAAAGCATCTTCCC
>JASDQU010714657.1:0-19769 GCA_032191745.1 Picea mariana
TGTGAACATTGCTATCTGATTCAAAGTGCTATTTCTGTTGCTATTTCGTATATCATTTCTGTGTATTGTGAAGATTATGCTGGATATTTTACTGTTATTCTATCATTTCTAGCATTTGATTTATGTTCTGCATATTTTATATATCTGGTATCTTTTAGGTACAGTGTGTCTTTCCTGTCAGTTGATTCTAGGGAAGTTAGTACAAATGAACCGACCCACCCAAGTCACCAGTTTTGTAGTCGACCTCGCAGGGAAGTGCACAGAAGGCCTTCAGATGAACTGGGTGAAGTACCTGGTGAACCGGTTGGAACTCAACTGCAAAGAATCACAAGATCAAGCATATGAATTTCATTTCAGCTGGCTCTTGATGCTTATAAATTTTTTTCCCTAGGAGATGCCAGAAGGTATGACCTTCCTGGACATCGAGCCTTTTGAACCACTGGCCGTGAAGTTCAGTACACTGTGGTACTCAAGCGACATGAATAAATAGTGGAAGTCAACTATTGTTTTTCATGTCTACTACAATCAACTAAAGATAGCCATACAGTGTGAGCCTCGCATGACTCTGAACACTTTACACTGGTTCAAGCCTTTGATGAAGTTCAACACAGAGTGGCATTTTATTTACATCACAGTGTACACCGATGAACATAAGAAACAACTTCAGTCCTACTACAAGCTGACAGAGGAGGACTTGGAGGAGATCACAAAGGATTGGTCGGAGAACCTTCTTATTCCAGCAGGATCTGTGGAGATATCTGACATCAATAGACCAGAAACTTTGTAGGATACACCCAGATCTAGCAGAACAAAGAAGATCGAAGAGGTCCAAGAATTAGATAACACATCCATGAAAATTGATTCCATATCACCAAAGTAAGGATGTGATGGTGTAGAGTTAGATGAAAAAGAAGTCAAACAGAATCAAGGAAATGAGGTTGATCCCTTGAATAAGAGGAAAGGTTCACCTCCGAAACCTTCCTCCTGGAAGAAATCAAAGGCCACCATGACCAAGATGTTGACCGTCCTCACCTCTGATGACTTCAACTTCCTCATAGAAGCCCTACAATATGCTTCACCAGAAATAGCAAAGAAACATGATGCAAAGGAATAATATATGTATGATTGAATTGAGACTAAACTCCAAGGGGTACAACAGACCCTACAGTCTAGCCGCGCAGTCTCCACTGCGTCGGGAGAGCCAGAATTGGGAGATGAACAAGCTCAACTCCACCGCCTCCCTAATACAGTCAAAGCTCACCTTCAAAGAGCACAAGAGGAAACAAAGCAAGCCACCCAGGCTTTGGCACAAGTACAAGGAGTACTCATAAAGAAACGAGTGTTGTAGAACAAGAAAATCTCTCTCTCCAAGTGAAGTTTGATGAAGAAAAATCACATCTACAACAAGAAAAGGAATAGTTTATCATAGAGAAACTAGAAGTAAAAGAAGCAGTCAACAGAGCACTTCACTCTGTGACAGTCTTAGAAATCAAGGCAGAAGACCGAGTTACACAGAAGGTGAACCATCTCGCAGAAGCCATCCAGCAGCTACAACAATGTATAGCATATTTGGAGCTACACACTGTACCTAAAACCCCACAAGATTTAAGAGACCAAAGACAAGCAACCGCCTAGAGCGCAGTTGAAAGGATAAAGGCTTACCTTGGAATGTAAGAAACTCACTGATCGTAGTGCCCAGACCTATGAACAACTCATGGAGAACCTAGAACTGAAGGCACTAGAGTCACAGCTCCAAGAGGTGAAGTATCAAGACGAAATGATACAGGTGCATCTAAAGTCCCTATCAGTTGTGGAAAGAATGAAGCACTCCCAAGAGAAACGCACTGCACAACAAAAAATATTTACTATCTAGAGAAAAGTTATGGAGGTAATTGAGAGGCTCCAACCAATACAAGATAAGGCTTATCAATTGTTTACAGAGGTAAAAGGCCAAGGAGAAAAGCTAGAGTAGGTTGTCACTACAACAGAACAATGTCTAGAGGGACCTATCAATGATGCAATCATTCAATAGTTCATTGAATAGGAATCTGTAGCACAACAACAAGTTGAAGAAGCTCAAGCCAATCTCGAGGCATTCGAAGCAGAACTAGTAAGACCAGAGTGACTTGGGACGAGTCACAAGTGAGTGTTGGGAGCCTATTCGACCTTGACCAAGTTTTGGAAGATCCTTGGTCAAGGTTGACCTATTTTTGGACTTTGACAGCCTGTCAAAGGTGGAGTGCAAGACGAAGTAGAGATTGCGGGATCTCTGCCCCTTTTTTGGGTCCTTTTTGGGATATGTAATGGGTATGGGATGTCGGCCCATGGGTTTACCCATGTTTAGGCCTATCTTTGTAAAGTATAGATAATTAGCTAGGTGACATAAGTAGAGAGGCCGATAAGCTAAGTTCTAAGTGCAAGTGTGGTTTGAGGATGCTCTGTGCATATTGTGAGAAACTGTAGAGCTAAGTGCAAGTGGTTGTAACAGACTGTGAAAGGCTTTGTGCTAGACCTAGCTCAGGGAAGGAGGATCTGGCAAGGTGTGCGTGGATCTCCTGTCCTATGAAGAGTAGGGTTTTTGTGTCTCTGTGCATGTAGATGATTGATTGAAGCTAAGAAAGAAGAAGAGTTGGTGGATGTAGCCCCAGGGTTGGGATGAACCACGTAAATACTGTGTTATTCCGCTATGTGCGATGTTGTGATGTACTTATGTGTTATTTGCTAAGTGCTTGATATATATAGATAGATAGATATTTTTATGCTTTGTGCTTATGAAGAATCTAGATGTTAGATATGATATAGGTGAATATGCTTAGTGCTTGAATCTGCCAAATCTATTCCATTTATTTATGCTAAGTTCTTAGATACATTCGATCTTGGTGAATGCTGAGATGCTCTATTTTATCTATGAGGTAGATATTGGTTAAATAATAATAAACTGACAGTGCTAAGTGCTCTATTAAGTATTGTAATCATAGATCTGCATCCCAGCTAAGGTTGCAGGCACCTGAGTCCTACAACCACCCCTGCCTCTACCTCGGGTGAGACTTCATCTTCTTCGCAGGTGTTTCCCAAAGGGATGGTTGTTAGAGTTTTGTTGTTGCGTTGTTGTAGCATTGAGCCCTGGGTCTACCCCTGTGCCAATAGGTGGTAATAAAACAAAGGTTGTGTTGGTTGGTTCTACAGAGGGCTCAAGTGGTCTTGCCTCATGTCCCACTATTACTGATGCTTCAATTTTTTGTTCTATAGTGCTCCATGTCTTAGTCTCTTCAAGGACTTCTTTAGCTCTTTGGGTTGAGCTATCTCCTATTGTTCGATATCTGTTTTTAGAATTTATGAGTGGAACATTCCTTCCCCCAAAAAGATCGGAAGGAACCTTGGTTGAAAGGTCTGATTTAGATTTAATGTATCTACCTTTTGGGTCTCTAGGTCTATTCATGAAAGTAAAAAAACAAAAATCAAAACTACCATTAGGTTTGGGGGAGCCTGCAATAGAAGATGTGCAGGTTCTTACCTCTCATCTTAAATTTCCCCCACCACCAATCTAATGCTAAGGTCTAGAAATGATCTAATTCCTAAATATTTCCTATCTTGAGACAACTCCCTACCAACGGCACAAAAAATGATGGGTGTTTATATGCACTAAAAACACACTAAAAACCCTCAATTAAATTGTCAACCTGAGGTAAGTAAACTTAGAGTTGTAGCAAAATATATGCCAAGGTAGAAGGGTTGGTAGTAGTATAGTCTAACTAAGGAAATGGGATATTGAAGCACTAATCTACTCAAGCAAAGACTACTAATGATCAAACCCTACTAAGAAACTTAAACTATGTAACCTAAGTAACCTTTGAATGAAGGATCGATGGATAGTTCTAGGAAAGCAAATGAAAACCCTACTTAAAGAAAACTAGTTCATTCATAACAATAAGAAAAATCAAACTATTAATCTAATAAGGAAATAGAAAAAACGAACTACTTGTAATTAACCTACTTAAATTCAATAAGCAACTATTCTGTGAAAGCAAGTAAATAAACAAGCAACTACACTATCAAAGCAAGAATAGACAAGTAAGCAACTAACCTATTAAAGCAAGTAAACAACTAACTAACCTAGGATAACTTCTACAACAAGTAAAATAATTAATATTACTCAATAAGAAACTAACTAAGCTCAAAGGCAAGTGAACTCTATTCTTAAACTACTCTTCACAACTATTTCTAATTCATAAAAGGAAATATACTAAATTGAAAGCAAGAGGAATTAACAACTAATATTTAATCTATGATAAGAAAACTACTCTTTAATATACCAAAGAAATAACACTATCTATATTACAAAAGCAACGAAACTATCTTCTAATCTATGAAAGCAAGAAACTATCTTCTAACCTATGAAAGCAAGGAAACTAGCTTTTAATCTATGAAAGAAAGAAAAACTCAAATATAGTGTTGACGGTTATGTCTCCGGTGTCTTATGATATCGCGATGGAATTTGACAATGAACAATAATTCAAGAGGGATAAAATCAATGTGAATTAGAAAATCTAGTGAGAACTTAGCCATTATGGAAACAACATCAATTATCCTACATATCCATGTGATTATTGATCATGCATTAATCATCAACAATTATAATAGATTATTCTATGAAATTCAATTGCAATCCATACTATGTAAGCAAACTCATAACTAAATTCAATCATTAACTAAAATTTCAAATTGCAACCTAAATCTAAGAAAGGAATTGCCTGAAGTAAACTAAACTAGTCCTATCTTTACAGTTCAAATTGCAAAAAGAGGAAATACTCATAAACATAATTTAATCATTATTTCAGCATATGAAAAGAAAGCAAATGAGCAATAAAATGACGAATTAAATAAATAAATCTAAATGGAAACTAGATCGACAAATTAAAATTGAAAGATAAAGGCTAACGACTATCCATCCACTGAACCCTGTCAAAGAAAGCATGAATTAAAAATTATGTTTTAAAACTCTATTTTTATCATCTATTTCACCATAAAAGAAAACTTCATTTATCATCTAGCTACACACACAGTTAGTATCTAAGCTTGCAAGCTTGCTTCTACTATCTACAAAGTTAATGCATATTAATAAGATCCTTCATATCAACCTTCAAAACTAAATTAAGCCAATTAAATCATAAACAAAAGTTATATAACAAAGAAGTAAAATAACAATTCATGTACATAGAATAAAATAAAAAGACATCTATGTTATTTAATTTACAAGAAAACTCATAGGATAGTTACCCAGACTGCTGGTGGGCCCCCCAACAATTCATGGTTACTCTTCAAAGGAACACCACGAACTTCAACAAAGAGAATTCACCATTAAAACTAAAAACATAGGTTTTACACAATTCTGACAAAACAAAAATAGGAAAACAAAGAAAAATTGTCTTTGTCTCTCTAACACACTACTTCCTAACGTCCTTAGAAATTGTCTGACCACTGAGGTGGTATTTATAAGTTTTAAAGGATAAGAGGTTGACCACTGGAGGGTCGATCCTCTTTTAAAAATAGTAAATTTCATTTAAGATTCCCTAACTGCCGAAATGAGGTGAGCCAATAATTTCCCAACATAACAACCCAAATTGAGTTTCCAAGAGTTCCGTAGTTGGAGGCCATGAGCATGAGAAAAACCCATGTCTCTGATTGGCCCATCACTGACCACCAATACCATAACCACCAAATGTCCCATTGTTTTTATGTAGGACGGAGTGTCGGACGGAGTGTTGGACTGAGTGTCGGATGACGTACCAGACTGAGTGTCGGATGACGTACCAAACTGAGTGTCGGATGGAGTACCAAACTGAGTGTCGAAAGCAAAAACAAGCTGCAATTTTTCCCTGTGACATACAAAACATGAATTAGTCTCTTGGGTTCATAAAAACATACTAATTTAAATTCAAAATCATTGCAAAACATGAATTATGCATACCTTGTGTGGATCATAGCGATTTGACACAAAAGCTCTTCAAAACCTTCTTCAAAACATGAAAAATAAATATTTACATTCGAGAAAAGTATCTAATTACTGTCATAAAATCGATCATATCACGGGCCCAACACCTGGTCTAAGGTATCTCAAGCAACATAAATCTTAGACTCAGGTGCTAACTCAAGCTAAAATCATATAGTCCCTCATTCCCCACATGCATGTCCCACCCCAAGAAGTGTTCCTCTTCTATGCTCAACAGTCCTTCGGCAACCCCACTTCCCTTATGGGGCTTCAACAGCAAGCCAGATAGGAAGTCTCAGAGGCTTGTAGTTGCATCTTGGTACCTTGGGAATTAATTCCTAGCAATTATCTCACATGGAGAATGCTCACAGGCTTGACAACTCACTTCTTCAATAGTCCACGGGCCTAAGAACCCACCTCTTCCACTTCAAATATTCTTGGGTACAGGTACATGTATAGGTACAGGTACATCAATAATAGGGTATGAATGATAGTTGAGTGAGTGATGGAAATGAAGATAGAATGATAGCAAAATGAACCAAGTCCAAACTATATGTATGCATGTTCCCAATCTGACACTTGTTATGTTGGGAAATACCTTGGTCCCACTTGACCCCCACTTTTCCCCATCCTTAGAACTTAGGATAAAATACATATCCATACTTTATACTTTAAGGAATATTACTATAATTTCCTTTGGGTTTAAGCGCCCCCTAACTTATCCCCTTTTCCTAAACTTTTATCCCCCTTTCCCTATCTAGTGGAGTTTACCCCCCCCCCATACTCTTTTACATGGTTGGTCTATAGTATTGATTTTGTTTCATTAATATTTGCATGTGATTACATATTACAATGATGGCTCACTGCCCATTTTAGCATCTGACTCTCCAGCCTAATAACCACACAGGCATTCTGGCCTCAAAATACATATACAAAGAGGCACTTTGGCCCAAAATATCCTAGCTCACCAACCTATGTGTTCATTCACATTTATATGTACAATTGGGGTTCAACATAGGGGTATTGCATTCCCCTCTCCCTTATTTATGCATTGTCCTTAGTGCAGTATATACACATATACAATCAAAACTTCAAAAGTATTAAAAAATATGTGGTCATTATGCCTGCATTGCATCCTCATGCTCCCACGTTGCATGCTCAAAAATGTACCAGGTCCATTTGACCTTTACTAATCCTATGGCTTGAGTCTAGCGTTGCTTGATCTTTCGGTCCAATTGAACACTTGTTGCACTTTAAAGTCACCTTCTTGCTCCAACTAAATCACATCCCAATCAATAACATGATTAGCATCAAGTACATAATTTTTAAGCAATGATACACTGAATACATTATGAATACACATTGATGTAGGTAAGGAAAACAATTATTCTATATGACCAATCTTCTCCAGTATTTCAAATGTCCCACAATAACGAGCTGTCAGTTTTGAGCAATTTCCCAACTTCGGGGAACTTCTCTTGGATTTTTCTTTCAAGAACACATGGTCACCCAATTTAAATTCCCTATGATTTCTTCCCTTATCAACATAACCCTTTTTCTATTTTAACCTTGTACACTATTTTACTGCAAATGTATTTTCAATAAAAGAACAAAAAATATACAATGGAAAATACACAAATTACATAGAGACCTTTCCCTTGGAAACCCAAACTGGTAAAACCAGCACATTCTATATTCATTCACTTCATACATTGTTTACAATCCAATATATTTATAGTATCTAGTGAAATCCAAAACCCTAATCCAATTACCTGTAATAGTCAACACCCTCATTCCTTAACCGACAATAAAAAACCATCAACGAAAAAACCATGTGCTGAAAAAATGCCCAAAAATGGACACAAAAATCGGTAATTTTTTTTTTCCATGGGCGTTGATACTAACCCCTGTGTTGAGGGATCCCTCCTCCCTTCCAAACCCCCATGTGACCCCCTGGGAAAGAGGCTGGTTCATCCCCCTCTAACCCCCCTCTTAACCCCCTACGTGCCTGATGCAATGTAGACACTAGTTCTAGTCATGAAAAAAATATAACACATACCCAACATTCTCCCACTTGTTGTTTTCTTTTAATACATGGGGTTACAAGGTTACATATTCAACAATCCAGGGAATCAATTCCCATAGATCCTCTACACCAAGAGAACTTCTCGATGCTCACTTGTTTTGTTAATGAATCTACAACATTCTTCAAAGTATCTGTCTTCATCAACAACACCTTCTTTTCTTCAACCATGTCTCTCACAAAGTGATATTGAACATAAATATGTTTTTTCTTTGAATGATAAGCAAGGTTCTTCCCCATAAAAATTGCACTTTGACTTTCAAAATCTATCTTTACATCTTGTTGTACCAATCCAATACCTAAACACAATCTTTGTAACCATATTTCTTTTGTGATTTCATGAGTAGTTGTAATGTATTCGACTTCTTTAGTTGAAAGTGCCACTACATACTGTATTTTTCTCATCCAACTATCTGCTCCTCCAAATAGGTTAAAAACATACCCACTTGTAGATCTTCTACGATCCATATCGCCATCCCAATCAACATCCACAAAGCCCTGAATTTCCAACACTATGTCCAATCCTGGTATTCCTTGGTAATACAATCCATAACTAGTAGTGCCACGCAAATACCTAAAAACCCTCTTTATTGTTTTTCAATGATCATTCTCTAGTTTTGACATATACCTTCTCAAAACTCCCATTGTATGTGCAATGTTCGGTCTAGTACAGACCATTTCATACATCAAACTACCAACCATAATTGCATATGGAACATGAGACGTGTCCTCCTCCCCTTATTGTGTCTTGGGACACTAATCCACATATAAATTTACATGTAACATCCCCATCCACCTAGGTCGGGCCATGCTACTCCATAAAACACTCTTACTAAGCTCTAATACCATATTGTAGCATACTGATCCTTAGACCGTTGGGTCATGCCACTTAAAAACAATAATTTCATCTATATATATCTAAAACTTTAAGAAGACAAATATATTCTACAAACACATAGATTCATGTGGAAATAATAGTAAACATATACATGCAACATACACAGGAAATACCCATAAACATAAACAAATGTATAAATACGTAGCATGGAAATTAACACACAATTGATACTTATATTTGATATAAGACCACCAACTACATGCAGATCTTCCATGATCCTTCAATCCTTAGACCACACTACTCAGAACTCTCAACAGTGATTCACCCCCGAACTGGGACTAAACTCCACCTGGGTAAAGGGATTTCTAACCAGGTTGATGCTACAAAGACAACACGAAGGATTTTGTCCCAGGTGCCAACTCAAACTAATAGCCTACAACCTCTCATTCCCCACATGTTTGTCCCACCCCATGAAGTGTGTGCCTTATCTTCTCAACAGTCCTTTGGTTTCCCCACTTCCCTTCTAGGGCTTCAACAACAGGTTGAACATGAAGTCTAAGAGCATTGTAGTTGCAATTGGAATCCTCAGAAAATCAATTCCCAATAATTATCTCACATGGTTAGAGTTTTTCATGGGCCTGACAACCCGCCTCTTCAATCCATGGGCTTGGCATCCCATCTCTTCAATCCATATCTTAAGTCAACCAGGTATCAACTCAGGTGAAGACAACAACAGAACTCGGGTACGAAAGAGGTGATGGCAACAACCCCGTTCAAGAAAGGAACGGTATGGGCTCTGGTAAGGAATAGGGTACTATGCATAATAGGAAGGGTACAGTTACTTCTCTAGGTGTGTGTGCAAGAGGAAGAGGTCAAGTGATGGAGAGTAAAATGGTTGATTCGTGAATGGGAAGAATGGATGAGTGAGTCCAAAATGGACTAATTTTCCCCACATTTATTTTCATGCACCCTTGATGACACATGGCCCTCCAGGAGCTCGTTTCTCTCCATTTTTAATTCATTCCTCCTTCTCATAAGAACTTAGGATATCATAGTTTTATCCATATCTTAGTCTTTTAGGAATAATATTATAATTATTCCCTTGGAGATAAACCCTCAAGATTAGCCCCTTTCCTAGGATCTTATCCCCACCCTTTCCCTTCCTAGTGGAGTTTAGTCCCCCATACTTTTTTATCTTGGTTGGTCTACACACAAAAATGTATTTTGTTAATGATATGAGTGTTTACATATACAAAAATAGGCTCACTATCCTTTAGCATCTAGGCTCTCTGGCCAAATAATCACATAATCCTTATGGCCTATAATAACCTGGCTCACCAGCCTATAAAACATATTCACATTTACAAATCGGGCTTTGTCTTGGGGTGTTACATCCCCCTCTCTTTATTTATGCACAGGCCTCAGTGCAATATATATACACATTTACCACCAAAATTTCAAAAACCTTCAAAACGATGCAGGTATTCTTCCCGGATAGCATCCTCGTGCTCCCAAGTTGCATCCTTAGGATCATACCAGGTTCATTGGAACTTTACTATCTCTATGGATCAATTCCAGAGCTACTTGATATTCCAGTACAATATGAACACCAGATGCACCTAAAAAGTGCCTTCTTGCTCCACCTGAACCACATTCCAATAAATAAAATGATTAGCATAAGGTACATACATTTTGAGAAATGATACATGAAATACATTATGAATATACATTGACGCAAGTAATGCAAGCATGTATGCTATAGGCCCAATCCTCCCCAGGATTTCAAATGGACGACAATAACAAGCTACTGATTTTGAACAATTTCCCAACTTCAGAGAACTTCTGTTGGCCTTTAATTTCAATAATACATGGTCACCCACTTTAAATTCCTTATGAGGTCTTCCCTTATCATCATAGCTTCTCTTCCTGTCTTAAGAAACATTTAAATTGTTTTTTATTTTTGAGATCTACTTGTTGATGATTAAAATTATAACGATGAATTCCGTCGGTAAAGTATTGCTTATGCCCTATTATTTAACTATGCTAATAATATAATACTAGTAGGTGGGACCCCGTTGTATACTAGAGGTGCAAGGATAGACATATTGCACATTTTTGTTGTTTTTTTTTTATGCTGCCTACGCAATCCTACATTATTGACGATACAGTCTTGGTTTCATTTTTGACATGGTAATAGGTGGATGATGCATTTTTTGGAATGTTTTTGCGATCCAAAAAATTTTTATGGTTATTAGGAGCATGCTATTTACAGTTTCTATGATTTAACCATCACTAATTCTTATGATCAATTACTTAGCCACATATATGAAAGAGATATTTTAATGGTAGCATGATCAAAACAAGAAAAAAACTTTTGAAAAAATCCTAAATGGAAAGAAGTTATATGTTGAGCTATGATAAAGGACTATATGCAAGTTTGAATGGAAAAGTTAAAGGATATTAGTGTTAGTCCTAACTATTATGCTATTGTTGGTTAGTGGGATATGAAAATTTCATTAGATTGAATGGGGCGCATATAACATTTCAATATGTATTATGGCATGCAGTTATGGAAAGGGTTAACATGTAAATGATATTGGGTGGCACACTATGAAATGGATATCGTCGCATATTTCACAGTGGTTTGGCATTGAATACATGGTTTAATTGATTGGTGAATGTAATGCGTGTTGGGTTGTCTCGTACATTGAATTGAATAGGCCAGGTGATGGAAGAGACGTGCATTTACTGCACATTACTCCATACTCCCCCTATCGATCATCACCCTAGCATTGTTCCATTGTTTCATTTTTCTCTCTGTTGGTTTTGAAGCTCTGCATTTTTAGGCTCTTGGAAGAAAGAATACTCGACCAACTCGCCATTTAAGAGTTTTTCCACATGTATGATTCTTTTTCTCTCCATCAAGGAGCTATTCTCTATTTTATGAACAAATGATGGCTCAGTGATGCTTGGATTATGTGTGTTCTTGAGAATTTCAACTGTGTAGATGTGTGTTATAGATCTATGTGATAACTGTAAAATGTTTGGGATTACAAGCAAAATAGTTGGGTATTTTAAGTTGCGCATTGACTGGTTTCTCAGTCAGTTTAGTATCATGATGGGTCGCTGCAGAATAATAAGTGAATGGTGGTACATATGGCTCTACGTTGATGATGGAGGGTTTCATTCTGTGTATTTCCGTCAGTTATTTCATTCCCTCACAATCATTATTGTAACCCTTACCCATTCGCAGAGGGATTGCCAACAATTGTTGTGTTTTTTATTCAAACCCAGAGTCATGGTTGTTGGCTCATTCTTACTGTCTTTTCACCGAAGTATCCCAATATCTAGTCTTGGGTGGTCCTAAAATTAATATATGCTTGTATGGTTGTGGGTTGATACAATTTGTAACTTGGTGTTAAGTCAAAATGATGTTTGCATCCTCACTGGTGTGGCTATCAAGTTGTTCGGCTCTAAAGTATTGGATAAAGATGTTATATCTCTATGTTTTTCTTTAATAGTTTCCATTGTTCAATTAAATTTCACCTCTCCTCTACAAGTGTTAAATGCACTATGTGCACTGGCCATTTTACCCTACCTATATTTTCTCTCCTCGGTGGTTAACTATAGGTTTCATTTCCCAGACTGGGAGTAATAAGAAGACTGTGTGGCTCACTTCTATGTCTTTTTCAAAACGTATTTTTGCCTGTGGTTGACAAGTCTCGGAAGACCTCCATCTCCTTATGTTATTGTTAAAATATGAACACACTCTTGTTGTCTCCCCGCATTTAATTTTGACAGAGCTCGATTTAAATTCCAACTGTCTTTGCTTTCCTTGGGAACCTTCTGGGTTGTCATGTATTGGTTTATTAGTGAAGTGGTTATGGAGGTGTTTAAAAAAAATAAACATGATCGATCGTCGAGTCTTTGTCTCATCCTTCTATGATTGGATGAACAAATAGAAATGGAAACATGCACTTGCAAATATTCAAGAGTTTTCTTCTTTTCATTATGGTTTCACTCACTGTGGTTTTTACCAGCGTGGTTTTGATTGCATATGGAGACACCTGTGTGGTTTTTTCTAGGCCCGATCAGGGTTATGGCAAGTTTTTAAAAAATGATGCTTGTGTGTAGCTGGTTCTGTTCGCTTCATATTATATTGGATCATCGTATAGGTTACCAATGGTTTTAAAAGGAAGGTATACCCACCGAGATAAGGCTCAGGGTTTATGTTTTGGTTGACTGTTGTTTCATTTCAATATTTTGTGATTGATATGATGAAGGTTGTGTATAATCGGGCATGCTCTGAAGTATGTTCACGTTTTAAAAAGAGACCTATGTATATTTTAATTGGGCCCGATTGTAAATTGATAGACAATGGATGTTCATTATTATCGTAATGCATTATGGATTATCGAGCATATTTTTGTGCATTTAAAAAAAAAAAAAAAAAAACAAAAGAAAAGAAAGAAAGGAACAACGCTTTGTTAAACATGACTCTAGAATGGAAAGGTTATTATAGTTTATGATTGCACAAACTATTATGAATTGAGAAATTCTGGGAAATTTAATTATTGTTACAAGAAACAGTTGGTACACAATTGAGAAATAGTGAATTTTGGTGCTTTTTGGATTGATTTAAATACAGAGTTATTATTATTGACTATTTAATTTGTTTTATAAAAAATACCCATTAATTTCCCTGTCATTCTCTCACTTTTCCGCACATTATGAATCCCCTCACATTCCCAGATTCACTTTGCATGCCCTGTTCTTAAAATTAAATTAAAATTAAATGGAAACTTTGTATTACAACAATTAAAGGATGACACAGAGATGGGTCATAGTTGATATGATTTTGTTATTGTTACACAGTTGATAGTTTAATGATTTGTTGAGAAGTAATCATGTTATTACTCCCTTTCATTTTATCACTTTTCCTCTCAATACAACCCCCTCAGATATCCCATAACCCTTATTCACCCCCTACGTATTGACAAGTATTAAATGAATTTTATGGATTGGATTGCATGGGTCTGATGTGATTGTTGAGCCAAACTTTGTTTCATATTAAAAGAGATGTCATGTATGTTTTGTTTAAGAAGCTAGTTGCTAATGAATGTTGCATACATGATGAGATTATTTAGTAGAGGAAGCCATGGCCGAAATAACATTGGTAGAGGGAATTGGAAAAGAGGCCCTAGAAGGCCTAGATTCTCGATACATTTTGATGCAGATCCACAAGAGTTAAACCAGCTCTTCCAAGCTATATTTTTCAATTGGATTGGACAAGGGGTAGTCCAAACTAGGCCAGAAAGGCCTCCCTTCCAACCCCAACATGTCCCCGGTATCCCTATCCCCCCTCATGTTTCATTTCAACCAAAAGTTCATAAGAATGATGGATGGTGGGAGATTGTTCACCCCACAGTTCCCCAACATCGTGGCTGGCCCAATTTGTCTCTACCTTCTACTCCTCCACCGATTAACCCAAATGTCCAAATTTTCCCTACACACTCACCTATACAGTATTCCCATGCAAGCAAGAGACTCAAAATTGAAGCCCACCACACGCATGATAAAGGAAACGTTGGTGTTGCCCCCTCCTCTCCCTCAAGTGACTCAGCCAAATCCATTTCATACTGCATGTACTTGAGAGATTACTACTCTCATTTTAGCAGTGAGATCAAGCCTAAAGGCTCCACACAACCTAAGTCTAATTCATAAAATCCAAAGGGAGACAACAACAACAAAGGGAAAATTGCCTCCCAAAGTGGAAAATATGGTTTTTTGAGTATATTTTATTATTGGTTGTTGAGAACAATTGACTGTTGAAGTTTTGGACAACATACCATTTCTAGATATTTTGGATATTATATGTTGGATATGGTTTTGTTGGCCCTTGACCAAGTTTTGGAGATCCTTGGTCAGGTTTGAACTATTTTTGGACTTCGACAAGCTGTCAAAGGCGAAGTGCAAGTCGAAGCAGAGATCGTGAAATATTGGCCCCTTTTTATGTATTTTTGGGTTTTGGGCTTACATAACGGGTATGGGGATGTCGGCCCATGGGTTTACACATGTTTAGGCCCATTTTGTAATGTATAAATAGATGTTTAGGCAATATAAGAGGATGATGATATAGGCATCTATGTGATGATGTGCTAAGTGGGAGTAATAATTCTAAATGCTCTGTGCATGCTGTGAGAATACTTGCAAGGCTAAGTGCAAGTGACTGTATGAGATTGTGTAAAGGATTTGTGCTGTAACCTAGCTCGGGGAAGGAGGATCTGGCTGAGAGCACGCATATCTCCTATCCTATGCATAGTAGGATCTTGTGGCTTTGTGCATGTAGATAATTGACTCAACATAATAAAGAGAAGAAGAGTTGGTGGATGTAGCTCCAGGCTGGGGGTGAACCACATATATCTTGTGTTATGGTTTCTTTGTGCATTGTGATTGTTTTATTGTTCATATGGTTAATGCTTAGTATATTAATGTATGCTTATATGGACATGATATGATATCTTAGTGCTTAGTGATATGATTGAATGTTATATATGATCTATCCCTCCATGCTAGGTGCATAAATGTGTTATATCTTGTTGAATACTACGTTGCTCTATAATTAGGGTTTTGTCTACGAAGTAAATACAGGATAGATACTAATGAAGGATAATTGCTAATTGCTTTGTTATAGTATTGTAATCATAGATCTGTGTCCCAGCTAAGGTTGCAGACACTGGAGTCCTGCAACCACCCATGCCTCTACCTCAGGTGAGACTTGATCTGCTTCACAGGTGTTTCCGAAAGGGCTGGTAGTTAGGGTTTTGTTGGTGCATTGTTGAAGCATTGAACCCTGGGTTTTCCCTTGTGCCAACAAATGGTTCCATTGCTGAGACCTGAAACTGTGCTTGCTGGGAACTGAGGAAAAGAAAGAAAGATTTGTGCATAGATCTCTTGCTTGACTTGCGAAGCTCTATGCTAAGAAAAGAAGCAGATCTGAAGAAAAGAGGTCAGATCTGAACTCTTTGTGCTCTGAAAGAGGTAAGAACAGTGAATTTTTTTAAGATTTGAAAACTTTGTGCTCTGAGGAAGGTAAGATAAGTAAAACATGTTTTTTTTTCAAAAGTATGGGTCTAGGTATATTTGAGAAATTTTTTCCTAGTCTGAAAACTAGGACACAGTTAGAAGAAAGAATGTTTGATATGAGTAGATTTGATAGAAATAATGAAAGATATGTTATTTCTATGCATAGAAAGAATGTTTGGAATAACAAATGGATGCAGTATCCTAGGAAGAATGTTTTGTAGGTTAATTACTATGACCCTAGTGCATAGTACAAAAAAAGATGGGGATCATTTAAGAGAAAGCAAGGGTTAAATCTTTGTTATAATTGTAGAAGACCAGACCATCTTGCTAAGGATTGCCCTGATAGAAGACCTAGTTGTCTTTGTTGTAAATCTATGGACCATGAAGTTTTGGACTTCCCTAGAATGATTGCTAAGGTTAAAAGAATGAATATGAGACCAGAAAACCTTGAGGAAGGCCAAGAAAATTAGACCATGGTAGAACCCCAGGAAGAATCAGAGATTGTATCACTACGAATGAAAGAAACCCTGAATAATCACAGAGATATCAACTTATCATAGATATTCAAAGAAAAAGAACTTATAGAAGAAATAATAGGAGACTTCGACATAGACTGTGTTCTAGATGAGGAAACACAGGTGAATGTCATGAAAAAAAGTACTTGGGAAATTTTGGGAAGGCCTGCTATGGTTCCTTCATTAGGAGGAATATGATTCCTTAGAGGAAAACTGATAACCCTATGTGGAAGACTTACCCAAACCTATATGCATTCTCATGGAACTTTGATAGAGGAAGAATTTGAGGTTGTTAAATTTGTTGAGGACAACACCCCATTTGCTATGTTATTAGGAAAACCTTGGATTGAGAGAGATAAGATCCAGAGAAAAGAAGAAGAGGCCCTAGAACATAAAAAGAAATAATTAAAAGATTTCATGACTAGGAGAATAACACACTTGATAGAAGAACAAGAGCACAAGTCGAAGCAACTTAGGACCAGAGACTAGGTTGTCGAAGATGAAAAAATGCAGGAAGACTTGAAGAACCTATCCATACAGAAAATTAGAGCACCTACCCCAGATAGAAAATAATTATTACCCTTGAACCCTATGACATAATCTCATTAGTGCTAAGTTACTATGTTGAGTAAAGATAAGAATCAAAATGGAAAGATGAATACCAAGATGAAGATCACAGGGAAGAAAGCTAGAAAACTTAGGAATAAGAGAGAAATTTTAGAAAAGTTGCAGGCAGTTCCAGAGGAGACTTCAGAGAAGGTAGGTTTGCAAAACTAGAACTTCGTCAGTATATCAGAACAACTCCAGGTGGCAATTCTCCATGGCAGAGTGATATGACCATTGGAAGCATTATGACCATTAGACCGATGCCCCAAATGGTTAGAACAATAGTTATGGCTAGAAATCTTGCCATCGGGCCATTGGGACTGCCCCGTAATGGACATAACTACATTGATGAAGGATTCTCACCCATTGGAGAGATCCATTACACTGTTGTCTACTTATTCTCTCAAATGTTGCACCGAGAATACTTTTGAAAATTGTATCTGCACCAATGAGAGAACTCATTGTTTTCGTGTTGTGTTTACTAAGACTCCGCCACCTGTTTTATTATATTGAACATTTTTTCATCGACCTGAGTATCCGATATCGAGCGTGTATGTTGGACGAACTCAGCACAATTGAAAAGTCTATAGAAGAAGTCTTAATCGATCTAATGGATGAAAAAGTAATGTCTGCAGGGATTCAATCTTCATCGACGAGAGGAGTACAAGCGTCTCCGTCGACTACTCATGGATATGGACCATCCCGAGCTACAACCGAGAAAAGAACCAAGCATCGAGATGACTTGGAGAATGTGAAGTTGATCCCATCTATCCTTCTCGACTAAATCCCACCCCTGGTTGGCACGGTGAGTTTTGATAGTGTCCCAAGGGACTTCGATTACACCTTGGTTACTGCATACCTCCCGAAGGGGATACGCACAGTTCAAACCCAGCTAGACAAGATCATGACATTAAAATTCAAAAAGTTCAACCTAGGGGATCCCAAGAACCAAAACATGCTCGCCACTCACCGGTACTTGACTAGGAAGAAGCGGAAGAACTCAAGGATAATCCCCCAACAATGGACTATGAACCTCATGCAGTACACTATCTTGAACATGATAAATATACCGAATTTGGAAAGGCACTAGGAAGTCAACGCTTGCATTAAGATCCTATTGTCATGCTACCATGGTGGCTATATGTGGCTACCCAGATGCATAACCATTGACCCAACGTTGATCTCATTGATGAGACTGATCCATCTAAGAAAAGAAACGTTTCTCCCATGAAACCTATCTCGCGGAAGAAATCTAGAGCTAGTAAGACCAAGTTGCAAACTGTGCAAATGCTCGATGACTTTGACTTCATCATCACAGCTGTATCAGATGCCTCACAGAATATTTTGCAGAACAACGGATCTGGACAAGAAGACATGTATGATAGAATTGCGACAGAGCTAAGAGGAGTTCAACAAGCCCTTCACTCCATCCGTGCAGTGTCCACTGCGACCCCACCATCAAAAGAACCAAATTTGGGAGACAGGCCTTCCCAACTCCGCAGAATAGTCGATGCAAGTGAATCTCATCTTCATTATGCCCAAGAAGAAAAGGAATAGGCCACGGTGGCCCTGAAGCAAGAAAAAGAAGAAGTGATAGAGCAATGAAGGATTGCGCAGCAGGAGAAGGCTTCCCTCCAATCAAAATTTGAAGAAGAGAAAGCACAAATCCAGCAAGAGAAGGAACAACTGCTCATTGAGTAGGTTGGAGTAAAAGAAGCAGTCAGTAGAGCACTCCACTCTGTGACAAGCTTAGAGAAAAAGGAGGAAGACCCAGTAGAGCATCAAGTAGCGAAGCTTGATGAAACCATTCAACATATTGAACAGAGAATAATAGATCTAGAGCTACAGTCAGTGCCAAACACTCCGCAGGACGTGCTAGATCAAAGAGAAGCAACTACTTAGAGCGCAGTTGAGAGAATCAAGACCTTCACCAGGGAATGTAAACAACTCAATGATCACAATGCATAGACTTATGAATGAATTACTGAGGATCCTAAACTAAAGACACTAGAGTCCCAACTCTAGGAGGAAAAGAAGAAAGAAGCAACGGTACAGGAACAATTGAAGCTCTTGTCTATAGTTGAAAGAATGAAAAGATCCCAGGAACAACACACTACTCAATAGTAAGTCCATGCCATACAGAGAAAAATCATGAAAGTGACTAAGAGGCTCCAATCAGTCTAGGATGCAGCTTGACAACTATTTGAGTAGATTGAAGGACGAGGAGCAGAACTAGAGAAAGTAGTCACTATAGTTGTGAAATGATTGAAAGGACTAGTGAACGAGGCATTTCTTCAGGAGTTCACCGAGCAGGAGGCCTTGGCACAACAACAGGTCAAAGAAGCTCGAGCCAGGCTCAAGGGCTTTGAAGCAGAGCTACCCAGCTTAGAGTGACTCGAGATGAGTCACAGGTGAGTGTTGGTGGCCTATTGGCCCTTGACCAAGTTTTGGGGATCCTTGGTCAGGTTTGACCTATTTTGGGATTTCGACAGGCTGTCGAAGGCAGAGTGTGAGTCGAAGTAGAGATCGCAGAATATCGACCCCTTTTTAGGGATTTTTGGGTTTTGGGATTATGTAACGGGTATGAGGATGTCAGCCCATGGGTTTACCCATGTTTAGGACCATTTTGTAATGTATAAATAGATGTCTAGG
>JASDQU010714658.1:16631-27014 GCA_032191745.1 Picea mariana
CAAACCGCGACTAAGGCAGTACAAATCCCACAAACTTTTATCTATGGCATGATATAGGGATTCTGAACCCGAGAGGTATCATTAATTTAGGATCTACAGAAGAAATTTATGAATAGTATTCGGTCTTCTCTTGAGGGTTATGGGATATTGATGAGTGCGGTGTACATTTGAAAGAAATATTAGAGATGGGTAGACAGAGCTAGGTTAAGGAAACAATATTTGAACATTACATAGAGAATACCCGACCACGACAAAGGACATTGTCATAGCCTACCATCTGACAGTTCACTAACATAGGTAAAATCTAAATTGCAAATACAGTATGGCTCTCACCTTAACGAATAAATTTTGGAATGGAACCCTGAAGAAGTTTCGAAGAGATTCACTACCAAATAATGATACAACACAGTGAAGGAGAGTGGGAGACGACAAGCATAAAGAAAAAACTACTTACGAAAAACCCTTGGAAGCACCAAGAAAACAAGATAATGAAGTATCAATCCCTTTGGGATTAGAACAGGTAGGAGTGTGATAAGTGGAGCTACTTACCAGTAGTGAGGAAATATAAAAAGTCCAGAACCCTTTCTTTCGAGTTTTAACGTTAAGGGAGAACTTTCTAATAGTCAAAAACTTTACAGTGATAGCGTGAAACTTACCAGGCAGATTGGGTAAAATATGTCACCTCTATCAAGGAAGCTTCCCAGATGTCTTTTCCTTCGCCAAGAAAATGGAGTCGCAGAGCCAAGTTTTCGGAGACCTTCTCATTACGGAATTGAAACTACTATAACCTAAAGAAACCTTACCGCGTAGGATAAATGTTGTTGGCACAAGAGAGTGGTTGAGCCATGTGATGAAGGAGACTTGGCACATCCACAATGGACGAAGGGTCAGGTGATGGCCTTGACTTTTGCACACACCATGCCCCATAAATGGCCTAGCCAAGGTTTAAATCTCGACTGACTAGTTCCTGTCCTTCAATTTAATGGGTTACGGATTAAAGAAAACAACTGTGCGATTAATGGAAGCTTTAAACCTAACTAAAACTAACTCAGTTACTACAATTTTTAGTTGGAGTTTCATATGGTATAGGTAGAGTCGATGAACTGCTAGCATGGACAATTGGTTCCATAATAATCGTTACTTCAAATTTTACTCGAGAGGAACTTACCCCAATCACCTCCTTATCGGTCGGGATTGTGTTCAAAGGACCTGTTATTAATTCAAACCTTCACAGAAGGGTATGACCTGACCCTTATCATTATCCTTATTGCACGAGTTTCTTTGATCAAGTGGGTTTTCAATTTAATATTGCGCATAAAGCTTAGGGACATAAGTCCAAAAAATCTTTGGTAGTGGTAAGCCTATTATATGGATATATAAATTTTATATAGATATGAAAGCGAACATAATCTACAGGACTATAAGTAAGTCTTAGAATGCAAAGTATGCACATTTTGTAACATTGATTGAAAATTTTAAGTTGGGTAGTAAAGTTATTCGACAACTGCCAGGGCTCTAGTAAACTTTCAGAGTTTAAACAAGAAATAAAGGCCTACCTTATTTTAATGACAAATCCAATTAGGAACGAATACTTGAGAAAAAAAAAATTATGACGAAATTGAGGTACATTACATATGGTATCAGAGTGAAAGTTACAGTACTTGGACCTTGAACAGGGCCATTTGATTTACTTAAGCATATAATTTTGTTCATGAAAAACTAATAAAACCTTTATTGTTATAAATAGAAAACCCTTTATGTTTTGTGTTAATTATGGCATCTCAGGATGATACAGAAATCAGAATTGAAGGAAATCTAGAGAAGAGACCTCCTGAAGATCCAAGACATAACAGTGACGGAAGCTCACCTACGGAAGTGCTGGAAACGATGAGGAATCTTATTGTTGAGATGCAGGTTTTCAAAGCCGACAACGAGAAACTGAAGAAAGCACATCAGGAACAACAAGAGATAAATGAAGTCCTGCTGCATAGTATAGTGACAAAGAAAATCCCAAAGGACGATAACAATGAAGAAGATGTCAACAAAAGGGCCTCCAAGAACTCCGGGATAGAAGTAGAAAAAGGAGACAATTCGTCTGAGGGTACACCATCAACTAAAGACAAAACAAAAACAGACAGAAAAAGAAAACAAGTAGACCACCTTGAAGGAGAATTTAAGAAAATTAAGCCAGCTACCTTCAATGGAGAATCCAGAATAGGGGAGGAAGTTGAAGCATGGTTATTAGACATCAAAAAATATTTCCAGATATACAATTACTCAAGCAATATGAAGGTCAGAATGGCCATTTACAATCTGAAAGGAAAGGCCAGCATCTGGTGGCAATATCTGAAGTTGGCTAAGGGCTTAAAAGAGAAACATATGGAATGGTCGGACTTCAAGAAATATTTCAAGAAACAATACCTATCTAAAAGCTACTATGAAAGGAAAACGAAAGAATTTTATGAGCTACGACTTGGTCAGATGGCAATGGAGGATCTTATAAACAAATTCCTAGAATTATTAAGATTTGTGCCTTATATTTGGGAGGACAAGGTAAAAATCCTTCTTAAGATGTCTACCATAGTCCTACATGGACGTAATTGAGTTTGAAAACCCCAAATCCTTGAGTGAAGTATTCAGGAAAGCATGAATGTGCTATGACCAATACAAACAATGGGAAGAGTTTCCCAAAGCTTGGAAGGATAAGAAACAAGATCAAATGAACCAGCAGAAGAAGGGATACCAGCCAGCTCCTTATCAGAATGCAACAAAAGGCTTTCCTAGAAAATACTTTCACTCCAATTACCCAAGTACGCAAGGCAATGGTAAACCACCAGTAAATCTGGGAACAAAGAAGTTTGGAGACAGTCCCCCTGAACCATTGAAGTCTTGGGAATGTGGAGAACCTCATCTCAAGAGGAACTGTCCACATTTAAATACATCAAACAAAACTGTTGTTCATAATTTGTAGGAAGCTTCGACGGTGGGTGATGTAGGAAGAAGCCTGCATCAGATAAATGTAGTTGTTTATGGTCGGCAAGCTGACCATCAGTCCTCTATGGTGGAAATCAAAGGTAAAATCAATAACACCTGAATTTATGTTTTAATTGATCCTGGAGCTACGTTAAGTTATATCACTCCTGGAGTAGTAGAGTCAAATAAAATTAGGAGGATGAAACATGCAAAATCATGGCTGGTACAATTAGCAACAAGAACTAAAAGGAAAGTGGTTGACTTTATTTCTGATTTTGAATTCAGTTTAGATGGTCAAAACATAAAAACAAAACTGAATATTCTGCCACTTGGATCTTATGATGTGATTATCGGAATGGATTGGTTGGAAAGGCACAAAGCAGTTTTAGATTGTTATACAAAGACACTTAATTATAAATATGATTATGACACTACTAGAACAGCCCAAGGTATACCAAAACCTGTATTAGTTAAACAAGTCACAACAATGCAATTCAAGAAACATGAGAAAGGGTTGTCGAGTTTATGCCATCCAAATAACGAATCTGTTAGAAAAAGAAGATAAGCCCAACTTTGAAGACGTTGTTGTCCTACGTGAATTTAGAGACATATTTGTTGATGAAATACTTGAATTGCCTACTAGAAGGGAAATAGACTTCTCCATAGCCCTACTACCTGGTTCAGTCCCTATCTCAAAAGCACCTTACCGAATGAGTTTACCAGAATTGATAGAATTAAAAATACAAATGAAAGAGTTATTGGACAAAGATTATATCAAACCGAGTGTTTCACCATGGGGAGCACCAGTCCTCTTTATGAAAAAGAAAGACAGTACTCTAAGACTATGTATTGATTCTAGACAATTGAACAAAATGACTATTAAGAATAAATACCCCTTACCTAGGCTAAATGATATGTTCGATCAAGTAGGTGGGGCCAAGATCTTTTCAAAGTTGGATTTATGATNGTAGTCATACCTTTCGGACTCACTAACACACCAATCACGTTTATGTGTCTAATGAACAGTATCTTCAGCCAGTACTTGGACAAGTTCATACTAGTTTTTATCTATGATATTCTGGTCTATTCTAAGACAGAAGAAGAACATGAAGAACACTTAAGAATAGTTCTACAAACTTTGAGGAAGCACAAACTATACGCTAAATTCGATAAGTGTGATTTTTACCAAAGGAAAGTACAATACCTAGGACATGTAATTTCTGCAGAAGGCATTGCAGTCAACCCTGAGAAAATAAGAACCATCATGGAATGGTGGATACCTAAGGACATAGCGGGCATCCGTTCATTCACGAGGATCACTGGATATTATCGTAGATTTATAGAGGGGTTTTCCATAATTGCTCACCCTATCACGTCATTGCAAAATAAAGGGACCAAGTTGAATTGGTCACAGAAGTGCCAAGATAGTTTTAACAAGTTGAAGGAAGTATTGACAACCGCACCCATATTAAAGGTAGCAGACCCAGATAAAGACTTTACCATCTATGTTGATGTGAGTAAAGAAGGATTAGGTGGTGTCCTAACTCAAGAAGGACACGTTATTTGTTATGAGTCCCGGAAATTAAAGGAGCATGAGCAAAACTACATCATTCATGACTTGGAATTAGCAGCGGTAATACACGCCTTAAAAATGTGGTGACACTACATAATGGGAAAAAAATTATATTACTAATAGATAATAGCGGAGTGAAATATTTGTTTATTCATCCAGATCTTAATACAAGGCAAGCAAGGTGGCTAGCCTTCTTGAGCGAATTTGACTTTGAGGTAAGACATATCAAGGGTAAGGAAAATAAGGTAGCAGATGCCCTAAGCAGAAGAGTCCATGGGTTATTCGAAATAAATTCAGTAGAGCAGAAAGTGATCTGGAATAGAGAATAAGGATAGTAGGTATTAACGACGAAAATTACACCAAGATAGTGACAGAATTACAAAATACTACAACAAACTCAGAAAAACTAGAGTTGAGTATCGATAAAAATGGACTGTTACGATTTAAAAACAGACTTTACATACCATATTTGGTATAGTTAAAGATAACAGTTTTGGATGAAGTGCATAAGAAACCGTATTCTGGTCATCCAGGATACCAAAAAATGATAACAGTACTTAGAAAATTATTTTTCTGGCCTAACATGAAGGGCAAAACAGCAGAGTACTTGGCTAGGTGCCAAGATTGTTAGCAGGTTAAGATCGAACATCAGCATCCAGCCGGCCTACTACATCCACTACCAGTTCTAGAATGGAAATGGGAGACCATATCACTAGACTTTATTACAGGTTTGCCTAAAACTCAGAAACAGAATGACTCTATTATGGTTGTAATCGATAAACTCGGAAATAGAATGACTCTATTATGGTCGTAATCGATAAACTGAGTAAGTCTGCACACTTTATTCCTGTAAATTCTACTTTTAAAGCTATAAATATCTCTGAAATATTTATGAAATAAATTTTTAGACTGCATGGTATTCCTAAAATGGTGATTTCGGATAGAGACGTAAAATTTACATCTGCTTTTTTGAAAGAATTATTTGCAGGGCTAAATACTAATTTGAATTTCAGTATGAGTTATCATCCGCAAACGGATGGACAAACTGAAAGAACAAACCAAATTGTGGAGGATATGCTCATCATGTATGTAAGGACAAAACCAAGCAAGTGGGAAGATTACCTACACCTGGTAGAATTTGCACATAACAATGGGTACCAAACTTCGGCTAAGTTAAGCCCCTTCGAGGTACTATATGGCAAAAAGTATATGACTCCAATTAGTTGGGATAACCTGGTTGACAGAATTATGGTTGAACCAAAGATGCTCCAAGAAATGGAAAATACGGTAAGAAAAGTACAACAGAACTTGAAAGAGGCACAGGATAGACAGAAAATTTATGCAGACAAGAAAAGAAGACACTTGGAGTTTCAAGTGGGAGATCATGTTTACTTAAAATTCAAAGCCCGAAAGAGTTCACTAAAACTCTATAACTCTGCCAAGTTGGCACCCAGGTTTTGTGGGCCCTTCGAGATACTAGCTCGAATTGGACCCATAGCATACCAACTTGCACTTCCAGCCAATTTAAAAATTCATAATGTATTTCATGTTTCTTTGTTGAAAAATTATGTTCATGATCCTACTGACATGATTGATTGGAACTTGGTGCAGGTGGAACCAGAAGGCGAGTTCCATGTGGAACCCCTGCGCATTCTAGACCAGAGATAAATATCACTTCAGAACAGAGTCATCACTCAGGTAAAGGTGCAATGGAATCACTTCAGTCCTGAGGAGGCCACTTGGGAGTTGGAGGGAGATTTGCAGAAATCTTATCCAATCCCGTTCCAAGGAAGGAACGAACACTGAGGACAGTGTTTCATTGAAGGGGGAAAGGATGTGACATCCCCAAAAATAAATTATTTTTGAATTCAAAAATTGTTAGGAATATTATTCTGTTTTTGGTAAATATGAATTTGGAAAAAAAATTCCATTTATGGAAATTCTGAAATTCAAATTTGGTAAATTGTAATTAAATTATTATGATTGTTGGGAAGAGATCTGATCTAACCCAACTAGCTATTTGACTATGACACTTGTATGTAAACAAAATATTTTATAATTATTGTAGGAGGAAAAATGGAACAGCCATGTTAAAATAAGTTGTACATGACTCCATGAGTGGGGAACATGTTGGAACTACCTCAAGGATGATTGTTACATGTGGAAAATCAGGGATTTGGCCATTGGTAGCCCCTGAAAATCAGGGATTTAGAAAGCTGCGAAAATTGCCAAGGGAGGGAAAAATGATCTAGGCAAATATTTTGTTTGAATATATATGGAATATATGAGGAGGCAAGACAATGCCTAGTATGCGGGAGAAAAGAACTACTGAGTATTTGTTGTTATGAGAACTAATTTATGAGTGTGAGGCATGGAGAAGACTACAGTATAGAGGATGACATTGCTGAAGAGGAGATTCCAAGTCTGCCCTCATGGATTCATGGTCAGGCTAGGGGGTGAACCGAGCAAGTGATTTGGATGCCCTGTTCTAAGCTTGGGAGGAACATGGTTGTTCCCTTTGTTTTTCCAGCAAACCAATTCAGATATGTTTCCTCTACCTTTCCTTATCACATTCGTGTCGTTGGAACTATTGCATACGTTTGCTATTCTAGATGATTATTTTACTGTGTATGTAATTACATAATTGTTGTAGATTATTTGTGTTGCTATTCTAGATTATTTTTTTTTACTGTCGTATGTAATTACAGAACTGTTGTAGATGATTTGTGTTGCTATTCTAGATGATTATTTTGCTGTCATATCCAAATTACAGAATTGTTGTAGATTATTTGTGGTAGAAATAATTTGGTTCGACTAAAGATTTTATCTATATAATCATATTATACTATCTGTTGTAGGAACAACTGTATTTGTATGGTTTTTTGTACGTTATCTGTTGAAGAATCATCTACTCTATTAACAAATATACCTATATTATTATTGTATGTGTGATCCATTGTAATCACCTGACCAACATATAAATTCATGGGTTTATATACAACATATATTATCTATAGTAGTAATGGAATTGAATCTGGACAAAAAACCATATTACAGAACCACCGGAAACCAGTCGTGATAAGGACAGATCTAACCTGCATAAAATAATAGTTTAACCATGAAAATTCCCAAAGTACAATCCTGGAAATTTCCACCTATCATGAGATAATATGCAGTATAATATTCAAAGTCTGTGGCAAAATTTCAATTGGCGCAACCCTTAAAGAGATCTGGAAACAAATATCAGGAGCATTATACTCATTTATATATGTACAGTATCATAGTCATGGATTATATAATAAGACTATAGAAGCCATTGACTTCAACGATGTGGGAAAGATTTACTCTTGAAAACTTAAGTTAAAATAGATATATAGATACGCATATAATTACATATTTATATAGGATTATATGCGTATAATAATTACAAGATCTACTCTAAATGAAAGAATTAATCAGCGATTGACACAAGAAATTTATGAGTAAATATTTCATTTGTAAGTATTCGAAACGAATTTTGAATCAATGTATAGTCTACCTTTTTCCGTGATTTCACAATATGGCTATCTGTCTGGAATATCTCTACAAGTTCATTATACAGAGACTAGCCAAGTAAATCTCAACAACAAGAAGGAAATTAAAACATTCCTTTAAAAAAAAATAAAGATATGTACATCTAATGATTCGGGCAACAACCTTAAGCAAAGAACGTCGGAGAAATAACCCAACATCACCGGGATTTCTCCAAATCCCTCAAGAGCTTCTCTTACTGGAAACTAGAATACCTTTCTGAGTAGAACCTGAATTTGATCCAGTGTCGTGTCCACGTAGACCTACAAAGGAATGAAGCATTTAATTTTGTAACAGGATAGAGGTAATTCCAAAGCTCGAAATTCAACAAAACATACAAGATAATGAATTTATCATTGGACATAAAACTTGTACTTATCTTCAATTTTCCATAGGAAAGATTCCAACCATGTCATGACTGTCAATGGACCGAAAAGGGAGGAGCGAACTAGATCAATCTGATGGGTACCCTCGCATCAAACGGGGCCCCATAATTAGTTACAATATCCAGTACAAGAGTAGGGTTTTACAAGAAATATGATTTTGTAAATATACAAGAGTCCCAACACTGAGTCGAACAAACATTAATCAAAGGATGAGTATAATGTAGTTGGATAGAGAATCATATGAGTAACAGAGAATAGATTAAAAGGAAATACAGTCAATACACTGATAATATGAGAATGCCTATTTTCGTTTAAACATAGGAACCAGTTTCAAGGGAAAGAAAGTTTAATTAAACACAAAGTAATACAGACACCCTTCTCCATATGGACGAACCGCGACCAAGGTAGTACAAAGCCCGCAAACTTTAATCTATGGCATGATATAGGATTTTTGAACCCGAGAGGTATCATTAGTTCAGGATCTACAGAAGAAATTTATGAATAGTATTCGGTCTTCTCTTGAGGGTTATAGGATATTGATGAGTGTGGTGTACATTCTAAAGAAATATTAGAGATGGGTAGATAGAGCTAGGTTAAGGAAACAATATTTGAACATTACACAGAGAATACCCAACCATGAAAGAGGATGTTGTCATAGCCTACCATCTAATAGTTCACTAACATAGGTAAAAACTAAATTGAAAATATAGTATGGCTCTCACCCTACCAAATAACTTATGGAATGGAACCCTGAAGAAGTCTCGAAGAGATTCACTGATCTGAAAATGATGAAGACTTGTATTCTTGAAAATATTTACAAGTTTTAATTCAAGTGTTCTTATGCAAATGGATCAATTTTGCAAACATGACATTTATAGAAATTACACATTTAAGATGCATATAAACAGCAACAAATAACAGTGAACAAAAAACACATAACACAGCAAATGATAAAGGAGTTCACCCCTCTCTTGGGATACATCTCCTGGTCCAGCTTCCAATGGATCTTTTGTATTATTTGCTTAAAGTGCTAAAATATGTTCTTTAAAATGCTCAAAATGCCAAATAGATGTCTCCAATGGCTTCAAAACGTCCAAAAACCCCTATCTGGGCTTTTTTAGCACCTCGTTTGGCCAAAAATTGAAGAAGATAGGCTTCCTGGAAGTTCTTCTTCAAACTTGTTGTCTCTGGATTGCCAAAATGCACCTCCTCCTCAAACTAGCCCCCACGCACATATATGTGTTAAAACCCAGCACCAGGTGAAACTGCACAATGGTGCGAACTGTAGGACAGTTACGTGCCTAGCCCCTAATCACCTAGGACCGTGGGCATGTGAAGCACCACATGACCGCAGACATATATACAAAGGACCAAAGGTTTAAATGGTCAAAAAGGTGTTTGCCATGGTTACATTGTATACACATAAGACCGGGGGCCGGGGCTAAGCCCCGGCTCGGACCGCACCCCCATTGCAAATCAATTCAAATTCAAATAAATTTATTTCCATATATATAATAAGAAACATATGGTGGCGCATCGGTTGAGTGGCCCTTCCCAAAGTGTTACCCCTGCTTGGAGGTTGCGGGGTCGAATCTGGCCAAAAACATAAATTTTAAAACAATGCCAGGGTGACATGTGGCAGCCACTAAGTGGGCCACGTCTCAGCATTTCATTCGCCACCAATGACACGTGTCATACACCAACTCATCCACAATTCTGCCAACCAACACCTACCACGTGTCGTATGGCCCTGCCATGTGTCGTACGGCTCTGCCACCTGTCGTACGGTCCTGCCATGTTATCATCTGTATGGACTGTACGGACTGTACAGTCAGCACATTTTTTTTTTCCTATTTGTCATTTTGAACAAAACACGATATC